>JACEIK010002446.1:40806-51718 GCA_018107945.1 Datura stramonium
GTGATAGTATGTAAAAAATAGCAAATTTTAACTATGTTAAGTACTATTTAAGCTTGTAATAATTAAGCATCTTCTTATTTAAACTTTTGTACGGACTGCTTCTGCTTTAAAATAGTCTTTAATTTTTGTCTTTTTATTTTGTGGTTTTTATGTGTTGTTGTTACTATTTATTTAATGAAAATTTATGAATTAGTAGCCTTAATTATGACATAATTTTTCTGCGCAAAATTAATTTCGCAGGGCAAATTTTTTAGAGAATATTTATCGCGAGGCATAAATTTTATAGTATCTGATTCGTAGGGCAAGACTTTTAGAGAATTTTACCTTGAGGAATAACTTGTGCACTGAAACTAATGATATCACATTTCTTGAAGTATTATCTGCCTGTGGACATGTTGGACTTTTAGATGAGGGACTTCACCACTTTACCAGCATGACTAAGGTGCACGGAATCATTCCAAGAACAGATCACTTGGCTTGTTTAGTCAGTCTATTTGCACGCAAAGAAAAAACAAAAGAATCTTATGGTTTTATACAGAGCTTTTCCGGGGAACCAGATAAGGTAGTGTGGCGTTGCCTCTTGTCTGGTTGCAAAGCTAACAGAGACATAGTTGGATTGAATTGCAGAATAAAACGTATACATTCTCTGCAAGTCATATCATGTTGTTAGATTGCACGACCTAAGGACTTGTCTTTACTGTTTGCCTATGAATGAAACAAGTCGGCAGACGTGTTCCACTTGCGTGAATAAAACAGTAAGTAAATAAGACAATGATTTAGTGTGGAAAACACCCGGCTCCAAAGGTGAAAAATCACGACCTGTACTCCACATGATTTTTCTCCAACTTTACTAACTTCAAGAGTCTCTTCAAACGGTTGATTACAACTCTTGCAATCTGAGGAATTATAAACTCTAATTCCTAACCGTTCTACCTCCAACAATAATGTCTTCCTAGTAACACTTATTTGAAGAACAACTTTTCTCAATTTAGTTTATAACTCACTGAATCAAGAATTCAATGATTACAACTCAATCACAAACTCCTAGTACAAGAATAGCTAAATTTAGCTTGACACTTTACTAGATAAGTTTGTCGACAATAATCTCACTAAAAGCAAACTGCTCTTTTCTCTCTTTGTGAATGTGTATATATTCTGAGATATCATCCTCCATTATATACACATATCTCCAGAGACTCCATGTTTCTTCCAAACTCTTTATGGCAACATCTTTGCCCGCCTTTAGAGTTCATACTCGTGTTGGACTCTTCATGCAACTTAACTTCTTACAATAATTGTATCATAATTAGACTCCAACTCTCCTGATATATCCACGTGTAGATTTAAATGAGTTTGTTGATTGTTGCCTATTGACTCCATGATTTTTGCACACTTGCTTCTGGATAATGGCATTTTATTACATAGACTGCTCGACACTTTATTGGACCAGCTTTATTCACCTGTTTCATCGACCTGTTGTCAAACATCAAAACTTCAAAGACCCAATAAATTTCCCCTTCTTGATGATGACAAACACGATCTCATTTACACATAGATTTTACCTGCGAGGAAAACATCTCTCGAATGAAACAGGTTAGCCAAGTGGGTTATAAATATTGCATGGTCAATACGTTTTCATTTTCTTCCCCCTTTTGGCATCATCGAAAAGCTGAGTCAATGAATCATTGTTATCAAAATGTTAGACAACCCTATTGCCACTAAGGCAATCCAAACACAAACAAGATAACAATTTCAAAAGACAAGGGAAAGCAGTAACAAGGCAGTGAAAATTAATCATCAAAAGCAATTCATTTAAGAAAAGACAGGTTCTTATCACATTAATACACTATTGAAAAGCAAAAATAACTAAGTCTTGATAGCAGGGATAGTAAGGAAACAACACAAAGAGGTTCTAGGAAGGAGGTGCAGAGGGAAGTAATTGAGAAAGGTGTCTAATGGTATCAACATTTGTGGCCCTTTCAGATGCAAGAGTTGCCTCCAACTCGGTGATCCTAGCTTCAAGAGTAGCCTTTTCCTGAGCGTGAGAAACTTGGACAGCCTCTAGCTCAGCAGTTTTCTCTGCTAAGGCATTTCGCATTTTTTGAAAATGAGTGTCAGCTCTCCTCATTGAAGCAGGTAAGTCAACTTGTTTCACCTCACCGAGGACATCCTTCGTAGTTTGGAAGGTCCAAACTTGAACAGGGACTGAGTAATCCTAAAAGACATAGGACAACTAGAAAGCATAGGAAAGAGCATGTCCGTTATCATCTTTGGCAAGAACCCTTTGCATATATTTCACCATAAGACTTGGAAAATCAATCTTGACCTCCGTATCAAGCAACTCCATCAAGGTTAGGTCAAGGTAGTTAGCCTCAGTTATTCTTTCCTTCCTAGGGATGGACATCTTGTGAAAAACATCAAAATAGAGCTGATGGATGGGAGACATTTCTCTCTTTTGAATGCGGCAATGCTGAACAAGACTGGGTTAGCCCGAAATTTTTCTGCATATGTCCCTAGTAGAGGGAAAACTGTCCAGTGGAGGCCATTCAAATTTGACATAGTTTTCCCAGCCACCACTGGGAATTCCTAAATCCTCAGCAATTAAATGGAGAGAAACACCCCTGACAGTGAAAGAAAAGAGGGAACCATTTGCAACCCCATGAGCATAGAACTCAACTACCTCCAGTTTACCAAACTTTCTCTGGAAATCACCCTGAAGAAACAGGGATGTCCAACCTTGAACCTCCAATTTTTCAAATAATACCTCCATTTCTGGACCACCCAAACCAGTCACTACCCTACCCTTGAGTACAACTCATTTTTTAAAATGGACCAAGTGGGACAGTTGGTTATCAGTAAGATCAGAAGTATCAAACCCAGCGGCCACATCCCCATCAGAGTCATCTGAGTCAGAGTCAACAAATGGACCAGGTCGAGTAACCCGTTCTGAAGTTCTGATTTTTGTAGGGGGAGAGGGAGCTGTTGAAGTAGGTGTGGAGGATGGTTTAGAAGTCGGTTTGGGAGAGGGTTTCGAGGCAGGTTTGGAAGATGGTTTCAAAGAAGTTTCGAAAGTAGGTTTTGTGATAGGATTGGAAGAGGGTTTAGGAGTGGATTTGAAAGGATATTTTGAGGTGGGTTTGGAAGGAGGTTTAGGGGTGATTGGGGTTGGTGAGGAAGAAGTTGTAGTAGGCGCAGCAGGGGTTTGTTTTACAGAAGAGGGAGTTTGGGAAGGTGATTGTGATGACTCAAATGTGATGGGTTTTGGCATGGTCTTCTTGACCACAGTAGATTTTCAAACATTTTTAAGCAAGACATCCTTAGAAGAGGAGGATTGCTTTTTGCAGAAGAGGAGGTAGAGGACTTCTTTTTCTTTTTTCTCTTTTGAAGAGCTTGAGCAAGATGCTCATCTTCCTGTTGTTTGCGGGTACGAGTGAGAGGGATGCGAGTGGAACTGGTAGGTGGAGGTGTTTCATCATCGATTCATCTTCAGGTTCATCATCAGGAATCGGGTGTATTGAATTTTTTCGTAACCTAGTGCGAACCCTTTGGGGAATCAAATCTGCAATAGGAGTACCAACATTAGGTGTTGACTGAAGAGGAGCAATATCACAGATTTTTAGGGTAGACCCTGTTGTAAATGGAAGAAATGTTGTGGAAGGTGAGAATTGAGCTTTAAAAGCATTCCAAGCCGCGAAATCTGACATTTTGAATGGAATATAGGAGGGAATGCTTTAAGATGAGTGAAGCACCAGTTCTTGAGAAGAAGACACTTTTTCAGGGTTGGTGGTGGAAGAACTGCTCGAGCAAGAAGATGAAGCCATGGAAGAACCTTTTTTTTAGGAAGGTCAGGGGAGGTAATTAATTTTGAATGCCTATACAAACAACCAAGCTTCGATTTATAAAAGAAAAAGAAGAAGATGAAATGTGGGATGTGATTGCTAATCAATGGTGTCAGTGGGAGACGTGATTGATTAATGGGGGCAGTTTCAGCTTTATGGGGAAGGATGAGGATTTGACGGTTATCATGACTTGTATAGGAATAGAGCACGTAGGCATAGTTGTTTCTCATTTGTAGTAGGCATTGAGTGAAAAGAACATACCTGTTGACTATGAATGACTGCCTTTTTAGATCTTGATAACACTGCACAAGTTAATACACAACCCTTGTCAAATTTTAAAATGTTATCCTGGACCTGGGACACACAAGTAAATGTGCAAATCTAGGATAAATAACATAGATAACAATGAAATAAGGAATTTTGCATAATCTAACCAATCATTGAAGGTGACCTATGCAATCTTAATCATCCCTAATTATAACTTGTTCTTTTCAAAGAGATCCCTGCCTAATGCTTTGGTAAAAATATTAACTATTTTCTCTTCAGTGGAACAAAATATAATTGAAATATAACCTTTTTCTACATTATCTCTGAGAAAATGGTGTCTTATATCAACATGTTTGGTTCTTTTATATTGAACTGGATTTTTTGCAATGTTGATGACACTAGTATTGTCATGCAGTATTGGAACACATCCCACATCAACACCAAAATCCAGTAACTGTTGTTTGATCCATAGTAATTGTGCACAACATGAACCAGCTGCTACATATTCAGCCTCAACAGTGGACAAGGCAACTGAGTTTTGCTTCTTTGTGGACCACGAGATCAGACATGGTCCAACAAAGTGTGTCATCCCTGTAGTGCTTTTCCTATCAACCAAATATCCTGCATAATCAACATCTGCATATCCTACTAAGGAAAAATTACTTCCCTTAGGATACCATAATCCCAGATCAGTTGTCCCCTTCAAATATCTTAAAATTCTTTTGACAACTTTGAAATGTGACTCCTTGGGATTTGCTTGAAATCTAACACACAAGCCAACACTGAAAATAATGTCAAGTCTACTAGCAGTGAGATATAAAATAGAACTAATCATACCTCTGTACTGTGTCTAATCTATGGATGGATCTGTTTCATCAAGGTCCAACTTTGTGGCTGTGGCAATAGGGGTGTCAATCTCTTTGGCAGACTCCATATTAAATTTTTTAAGCAACTCCTACACATACTTTTGCTGATGAATCAAGATTCCAGTGGGAGTCTGCTTGATTTGTAATCCAAGGAAGAAGTTTAACTCTCCCATCATGCTCATTTCAAACTCTCCATTCATAAGCATGGCAAACTCTTGAGTCATGTCATTGTTTGTAGATCCAAATATGATATCATCTACATATACTTGCACAATCAGCAGATCCTTACCTTTTGTTCTTAAGAACAGTGTGTTGTCAATCTTTCCTCTTGTGTCCATACTGCAGAAGGAATTTTGAGAGTCTTTCATACCAAGCTCTTGGAGCTTACTTCAACCCATACAAAGTTTTGTCTAACTTGTAGATGTAATTAGGAAATTCAGAACTTTCAAACCCTGGGGTTGCTTCACATAAACCTCCTCCTTCAAATAACCAATGAGGAATGCACTCTTCACATCCATTTGGTAAAGAGTAATTTCCATGAAGGGTGCAAAATCTATGAGTAGTCTGATTGCCTAGAGTCTTGCAACAGGAGCAAATGTCTCATCATAGTCAATTCCTTCTTCTTGGTTGTAATATTGGACCACCAGCCTAGCCTTGTTCCTTTTGACAGTTTCATGCTCATCTATCTTATTTCGGAATACCCATTTAGTGCAATTTATAATCCTTCCTTCAGGTGGAGGTACCAAATGCCAAACTTTGATTCTTTCAAACTGATTCAGTTCCTCCTGCATAGCCAAAATCCAGTCTTCATCAAGGAGAGCCTCTTTTACCTTTTTAGGTTCCATTTTAGATAGGAAGGCATTGAAGGCACATAGATTTTTTAATCCTGATCTGGTAGTAATTCCAGAGGTAAGATCTGTGAGAACATTTTTGATTGGATGGGAATCCTGATACTTGTAGCTCTTCAGCTGCAGTCCTTGTGAGGTTCCTGCATTTGAATTGACTTGTTGTAATGATGATGACTCAGATTCATTACTTGTTGTTTTCCTTGTCTGTAAGCCACCATCTTGTTCCACAGATGAAACAGGTACAACAACCCGTTCCTGAGTATGTTCATCATTTTCTCTTTCATCTTGCGTGTTAGTCTGAAGCATAACATAAGATTCATCAAAAATAACATGCACACTTTTCTCAAAACAGTTTGTTCTTTTATTCAGCACTCTATAAGCTTTACTATGTTGAGAATAACCTAAGAAGATTCCTTCATCACTTCGGGCATCAAATTTTCCCAAATTACTTTTTCCATTATTATGAATAAAGCATTTACACCAAAATTCTAAGATGAGCAATGTTTGGTCTCCTTCCCTTTAGTAATTCATAGGGAGTGTTTTCTAACAGAGGTCTATTCAAAATATAGCAAGAAGTGCTTATGGCTTCAACCCACAGATTTTTTGCAAGATTACTCGCAATCATCATAGTTCTAGCCATGTCCTCTAAAGTCCTATTTTTCCTTTAAACTACTCCATTTTGTTGTGGTGTTCTTGGAGAAGAGAATTTATGATCTACTCCATTTAATGAACAAAACTCTAAGAATTTAGCATTTTCAAATTCTGTTCCATGGTCAGATCTTATGAAAATTAAGGAAGAGCCTAATTTCTTTTCTATTCTTTTTACAAAGACATAGAAAGCTTCAAAAGCATCATCTTTAGAGGCTAAAAACAGAGTCCAAGTATACCTGGAGTAATCACCAATGAGAACAAAGATGTACCTTTTTCCACCTCTACTTCTTTCTCTCATAGGTTCACACAAATCCATATGCAACAAGTCCAGACATTTGGTTGTACTTACTTGATTTTTTGATGTGAATGATGATCTCTCCTGCTTCCCCCTCACACAAGCACTACAGACACTGTCATTTTTGAACTTAGTCTTAGGCAACCCAATGACCATATCCTTTGAAGCAAGTCTGTTTATCTGTTTCAAACTAGCATGCCCCAGTCTTTTGTGCCAGAGAAGGGGATCACTGTCTATTGCACTAAGGCAAGTTAGATTTGTATCAAGCATTCCCATGATGTCTGCCTTGTATACATTTTTGTGTCTACTTGTAATCAGCACAATTTCTTTTGTATCCAGCCTTTTGACCTTGCATTCTGCAGAGATAAAGGTTACCTTATTGCCTTTGTCACACAACTGAGATATACTCAGTAAATTATGTTTCAGTCCATCAACATGATATACATCTTCCAAGACCCTTATTTCTGAGCTTCCAATCTTGTCAATCCCTGTGACAGTACCCTTTTTTCCATCACCAAAAGATATATTCCCTCCTTTTAGTGGAGTGAGTGAAAGGAATTTTTGTTTATCTCCTATCATGTGTCTTGAAAAGTACTATCCATGTACCAATGCTTGCTCCCTTTCATTCTTACCTGCAAAAAACATAGGGGTTAGTTTTAGGAACCCAAACAAGCTTGGGTCCCTTTTTATGATAAAAAGGATGAATCAAGTTTCTTCTTGTCCAGTGTGGGAACAGGTTGAGTGACCAATTTCTACTAGCATTTTTATAATTAATTCCTTTAGCTAACAAGATACTCCTATTTCTGCTTCTTACTGCTACTGGACATTCAGTGGTAGGGTGACCATGCTGACCACACAGGTAACACAAATCTTCAGTGACACTTGATTCTTTAAAAAACATATTTCAGCTCTTTCATTATGAACCTTTCCCCTTAGATTATTTATAATCCTAGAGGACTTGGTCCACCTATTTTCTTTCTCAAGATCAACTTTTAGCCTAGAGACTTCCAGACTCAACTTTCTTACTTTTTCTTTTTCACAAAAGTAATCAATTTTACGTTGCTTCAGTTCAGCTTCAACTTTCTTCAATTTATCACTGGCTTCATCCTTTTGACTTGAAGGTTTTTGCAAGTTCCCATTTACTGACTCAAGTTCAACTATGTATTTCTTCAGTGCACAATTTTCTTTCTTAGTGATTTCTTTATCCCTTTTTAGAACAATGAATTCAAATTTTAGACTAGAAAGAGCATTAAACAATTGATCTCTATCAGAGGTGATTTCTGGAAGCTTTTCCATAGCATCATTCATCATTAATATCAGTTTCTTTTTAGACACATTATGAATGTTTTCATTTAGGTCAGAAATACATACCTGAGAGTTCTTGTCTTCTTCTTCGAAATCAGAATCGCCTACTGCCATGAAGGCAATTTCATCAACTTCAGCATCTGACTCATCATATTCAGATCCCCAAGCATCTACCATTGCAAAGTTTTCCTTCTTTTTTGTCTTTTCCTTCATTTCCTTTTCAGCTTTCTCTTTTTCAGCTGTTTCTTTTCTCCACTCAATTTCCCAGAGTGGACAATCCTTGATCATGTGATCAGTTTTGCTGCACTTGTAGCACCGAGCTGAAGACTTTTCATTGGAGCTTCTTTTGTTACTAGGTCCCTTTTTGTCATATCCCTTTTCCTTTTTGAGAAATTTTTTGAACTTCTTAGTAAGGAGGACAATATGCTCATCATTAGATTCGTCAGTGTCATAAGCCTTGAGAGCCAGTGATTTTTCTTTGACTGACTCTTCTTTCCTTGAATCATCCATATTCATCTCGTATGTCTTCAAATTTCCTACCAATTCATCTAGCGTCATTGTAGAGATATCTTTGGCTTCTCAAATAGCAGTGACTTTGACATTCCATTTTGCCTTAGAAAGCCTTAGAACTTTATCAACTTGTTATTCGTAGTGAGCACCTTTCCTAGTGAGGATAGTTCATTTACCAGTGAGGTAAGTCTTGTTATCATTTCTTGAAAAGACTCACCTTCTTTCATCTTGAATTTTTCATGTTCAGTAAATAAAATGGCTACTCTGAACTTCCTGAACTGACTTGTTCCTTCATGAGCATTGATCAAGGCATCCCAAATTTGTTTTGCGGTTGAGTAATTCGAAATTCGGTTGTACTCATCAGGACCCAACCCACACACAAGGATATTCTTGGCTTTGGCATTTTTCTTGAGGTCCAACAGGTCATCCGCGGTGAATTCGGACCTCACTTTTAGAACTTCGACTCCATCCATCATTTTCTTTGGAATAACGGGTACAGTGATAATTCTATCCTATAGTTCAAAATCCTCAACTTGGATGAAGTTCTCTATGCGAGCCTTCCACCAAATGAAGTGCAAGCCATTGAAAAAAGGTGTGTCGGGTGGTTGACTGTCCTTCACAATGTCCAAGGAGTGGTGCAGAATTCATCATGATTTATCTTAGGTGTTAGCCTTTTAAGATAAACCTTGCTCTGATACCACTTGTTAGATTTCACGGCCTAAGGACTTGTCTTTACTGTTTGCCTATGAATGAAACAAGTCGGCATATGTGTTCCACTTGCGTGAATAAAACAGTAAGTAAATAAGACAATGATTTAGTGTGGAAAACACCTGGCTCCAAAGGTGAAAAACCACGACCTGTACTCCACATGATTTTTCTCCAACTTTACTAACTTCAAGAGCCTCTTCAAACGGTTGATTACAACTCTTGCAATCTGAGGAATTATAAACTCTAATTCCTAACCGTTCTACCTCCAACAATAATGTCTTCCTAGTAACACTTATTTGAAGATCAACTTTTATCAATTTAGTTTATAACTCACTGAATCAAGAATACAATGATTACAACTCAATCACAAACTCTTAGTACAAGAATAGCTAACTCTAGCTTGACACTTTACTAGACAAGTTTGTCGACAATAATCTCATCGAAAGCAAACTGTTATTTTCTCTCTTTGTGAGTGTATATATATTCTGAGGTATCATCCTCCATTACATACATACATCTCCACAGACTCCATGTTTCTTCCAAACTCTTTACGGCAACATCTTTGCCCACCTTTAGAGTTCATCCTTGTGTTGGACTCTTCATGCAACTTAACTTCTTGCAATGATTGTATCATAATCAGACTCCAACTCTCCTGATATATCCACGGGTAGATTTAAATGAGTTTGTTTATTGTTGCCTATCAACTCCATGATTTGAGCACCCTTGTTTCTGGATAATGGCATCTTATTATATAGACTGCTCGACACTTCATTGGACCAGCTTTATTCACCTGTTTCATCGACCTGTTGTCAAGCATCAAAATTTCAAAGACCCAACACATGTACCTTTAAGAAAGTTATCTGCAGAATGTTTTGACTGGCTTGACGGCCCAATTGTTAGATTCAGGCTATGTCCCCGATCTCATATTTTCATTGAATTTTGAGGAGTAAGTATGTAGTAGCCTGTCTGAACATTTGTTTTGATGATAGAAAAACCAGACAGGGACCTGGTTCAGATTTTTTATGAGTGTGTGATAGATAGCAGACAAAATTTATAGCTGTAAAAGTGTACTATTTTCTGTCTGCGAGTGGGACTGCTGCTGTGAGGAAAAAGGGCACCAGTACATGTCAGAGAGGTAGTGTACTCACCAATAGAATTTCACATTCGGTTATGTCCTCTCATATTTATCCATCTTGGACATCTTTTCAAAACCTAATTTTTAAAAATCTGAAAAAGAACCTTCTCTTTTCTAATGTTGAAAATAGCAGCCGCCTTGAAGCAAAGCGAAGATTTTTTTCTCTGAAAGAAGAAACGTTGGGATCCATTGAAGAATTTGAATAATCCTTTACTCCTTTGCTTTTGAATTTATGGTTTTGATTCTGAATGTACACCTACTCTTCATTATAAAGCTTGTGTAGGTATTTTTCTCTTGTAATCGTTCTTACATCTAGTGGGTGGTTCTTCAACTAGAGTTTGAGTGATAGCTAGAGTTAGTTGTGTATGGCTGGCTAGAGTTAGCTGGTTGTGAAAGTGCAATAGAGTTGTTGCATTAGAACCTTGTAGTAGAGTTGCTTCAAGGGAGTTTGGGATTAAGAGTTAATCTCGTGAAGTGCTTGAGTCTGT
>JACEIK010002446.1:70532-85414 GCA_018107945.1 Datura stramonium
CCGAGAGTGAGAGAGCGCACTACAACTATTTTACTTTTTCCTCCTTGATACAGTAAACTGTAACATTGCAACTCTACTCTTCCTCGAACATTTCTTTAATATGATTGATAAGATGTATCACCATTTCGTTCTGCAAAAGAAAAAATCAAATAAATCATGTCAATAATCTATAAGATTTACTTTATATATACTGATTAAATTTATTACTTGTGAATACATAAAACTAATTAAATTTTTGTGTATGCGATAAAATGAAAACTGACCTCAGCTTTGTTTCGCTCTATCTCAGATAGCAGTTCATTAGTAGTTGAGCAATTCGGATTATTCACACTTTTACTCAGCAAGTCACCTTGAAAGCAGACCAATTCGTCTTGAAGCACAAGTAACTTGTTTTCCATTTTCTTGATTTTTCTAAAAATTATAAGCAACATAAGAAAAATGAACATTAAAACATGTATGCGATAAAATGAAAACCGACCTCGCCCTTTGTTTCCCGCTCTATCTCGTATAGCGCTCATTAGTAGTTGAGCAATTCGGATTATTCTACACTTTTTACCTCAAAGTAAGTCACACCTTGAAAGTTAGCACTAATTGCCTTGAAGCACAAGTAACTTGTTTTCCATTTTCTTGATTTTTCAAAAATTATAAGCAACATAATGGTAAAAATAACACAAAACATATGTAAAACTGATTTGTCAGATAAGAAAATATCTTTACATAATTAATAAATATTATTAATTGAGAAGGGGGAAAAGAGAAAAGAAATTTAAAAAGACTCTTCATAAGTTTTTCTTCTGTAACTAGAAACTTTTTTGACAAGTCATCAAACTAGAGAGAAAAATTAAGAGCAAAGAAATTCTTATTTTTCTTTAATTTTTTATTTGACTTGTTCTCTCACAAGAGGAGAAAGCCCTTTAAATAGATTGTTTTCATAATTTTCTTGCCAAAATAATATTCAAAGTTCAGATATTTAAAATTCTGGTACTAAATGTATACAAAGAAATTTATGAATTCAAAAATTAAAAACTTAAAAATTCAAACAAAAAATTGATGAATTTCAATTATAGATATAAAATATAATGTACGAACTCATAACTTGTGCCTTTGATCCGCCATGATGACGGTATCATAGGGCCAAAAGCAAAATACTAAAATTGAATGAGTATGCACTAAGTTGAAGTCGCAGCACACAATCAGCACATACGTGAATATGTATCACTCCGCAAGAAGAATAGTGGCGGAAAGTTCTAGAAACTTCTGTGCGTCATAATCGTTAAGTGAAACTAAAAATTTTAAGTTTAAGAATTCAAAATTCTAGGAAATGGAGCTTATTAAAACTACTGAATTCGCTAAAATCTCATAGCTCCGCCCCGGCACCATTAACGTACCTCTCCGTCGTAATCATATTCTTGATTGAGTGCTTGGTCACCCATTTTCGTCAATTAGAAGAAACCCAAAAATACGAGAAGAAAATAGAAATTGGAGTATTTTTGACACATATTTCATGAATATTCTGAATTATGGTAATTTGAAAGCATACAACATTATAACAACAAGTAGAAACTATATGAGTTTTGAGCCTTATTTAGGCGAAATTGTACACTTGGGGAAGAGAATTAACATATTTTATGTAATTATTTTTTATTTTTTCATTTCATCTTAGCCTTGTTTTATATCATTAATATGTTCTAGTTTATTACAATTAGAGAGTGCAAATCATGTGCAAGTTGGTTGAATATTATTGCATAAAATATAAGACATTAATCGAATAAATAAAGCAATTATATACAGAACATTTTTTTCAAATTAGTAAATTTATAATACATTAAAATTTATTATTCAATTTGAATTTAAAATACAATTCTCAGAAGGAAGTATCTTTATAACTTTTGTGTCACCTTAATTTAGGTCGAAGTTTATTTTTCAAACACTATAAGGAAAAGAAAAGAAAACATCACTGTCAAGTTCTTGCTCTAGTAATTATAACTATGTTTTGTAAAGTCATTGCAAAAAATTTGAGAAGAAAGAAAAAATGAAGTTCAACTTAAAACCTCAAGATGAAATGAGTAAAGCAAACAATTATTTGTGAAATAAATTTAATTTTTGTTTATGTTGAAAAGTTTTGGTATTCAAGGAATGAGATATTGAAGATATACGTGAGATATCAATTTATTTTTATTTAAAAATAATTATGTGCAAGACATGTGTAACTTGCGTGAACTAAAATAAAATGTAAGAGATTAATAAATAAATAAATAAATAATTGAGGAATGAGGAAGAAAATACACACGAAATATTAATTTGTTTAAATTTTGCAAATAATTATGTCTAAGATACGTGCAAGTTGATAGAATGCAAGATAATATGAAAATGTTTTTGGTTCAATAAAACCACTTCAAAAACAGGAGCTTCTTAAACTCAACATAACATAAAATAATTATATGAAGAAAAGTGACATAGTTATACGCTTTATACATTAGACTTGAGAGAATACCAAAAACACAAGTTGAATGTCACTTAACCCTTTCATTGTTCACTTTTCAATCATCAAATAGCTTTCAAGCAGTTCCAATTCAATTTTGAAAATTGTGAGAACATTCAATGTGAGCTCCAAATCTAGGCCATTTGGATCATTGTATTGATGCGGTATAATTTTATTGAAGTAATAACACATACACTTTAAAAAAATCATTGATGTGTTTGATCTTCAAAAAAGTAGCGTATTTTTAGAATGCAAGACAAATGTGACAATATTTATAAAGAGTCCGAGCATCATAGGCAAGTAATAGAAAATGAAGTCAACCTCGTCTCTTAATTTAGCATTTTTCATCTTGGGTGTTATAAGACTTTACCTTGTTGCTAGGATTATAGCGTGCAACACAAAAATTCTTTATTCAACTCCGAAATACATCTCGCAAATTCTTCTAATACAATCATTTATTTTCCAAATGGATAATCTCAATGCTCTTCCATATCTCTTTGGGCCTAAAAATAATGTAATTTGATACTACAATTTATATATATTTATCCAAATTAAAATAGTCAAACATTCCAACCTAAAAAATAAAAAAAAAAATAAACAATGAAAGATATTCTTTTAAAAAATTTGGGAGTAGTATAGACGAATTTAATGGAGAGGCAATTTGTGAAATAATCCCAAGGTTTTTGTGTTTAGATGAAAAGTTTTGATATTCAAGGAACAAGGAATAATATAGGTACAAAAACATCAATTTATTTATTTAACAAACAATTTTATGCAAAAAATGTGCAAATTTGGATTGAACGCGTAACAATATATAAGAGATTAATAAATAAATAGAATTGTAAGTCATATTTTATTTTTAAAAATAAATTAAATTTAAATTTCAAAAATTATATTATATATGGATAAAAAAATTTCAGTTTGTTTTTTTTGGTTTTGTGTTTTTAATTATTTGTAAAATATTATTTATTCTAATTAGGAAAAATATACACACTAAATATCTTTATTTTGCTGATTTATTTATTAATTTATTTATGAAAATATCATAATAGATTTAAACACAAGATACGAGAAACATAATAGAAATTAAATCTAAAATTAAGCATTAGAATTTCAAGATAATTATTTAATAACTCATAAGTAAAGTTGCTCCTCCCGAGAGCGAGAGAGCGCACTATAACTATTTTATTTTTTCCTCCCTGCCACAGCTGAACCGTAACATTGCAACTCGCTCCTTTCCTCGAACATTTCTTTCACACGATTGATAAGACGTATCACCATTTCGTTCGCAAAAAAAATCACGCCAATAATCTATAAGATTTACTTTATATATACTCATTAAATTTATTACTTGTCAATATGTAAAACTAATTAAATTTTGTGTATACGATAAAATGAAAACTTCCACTTTCGCCTTGTTTCACTCTATCTCAGATATCACCAGTAGTAGCTGAGTACCCGATTATTCACACCCTACTCAAAGAATTACTTTGAAAGCAGCACTAATCTTTGCCTTGAAAGACAAGTAACTTGTTTTCCATTTTCTTGATTTTTCAAAATTGTAAGCAAATATAAGAAAATGTACATTAAACATGTATGTAAAATTGATTTGCCGATAGTGAAAATACTGCATAATCAATAAATATTATTAATTTAAAAGAGAGAACGAGAAAAAAGAAATTTAAAAAGACTCTCTTCATAAGTTTTTTCTTCTAACGAGAACGCAGAGATAAAATTAAGAGCAAAGAAGTTCTTATTTTTCTTTAATTTTCTATTTGACTTATTCTCTCACAAGAGGAGAAAACCCTTTAAATAGATTGATTTCATAATGTTCTTGCCAAAATAATATTCAAAGTTTATATATTTTAAAATTTGGTAATCATGTATAAAAGAAATTTATGAATTCAAATTCATTTATTCAAAAAAATTGATGAATTTCAATTATAGATATAAAATATAATGTACGAACTCATAACTTCAGGCCTTTGATCGGCCATGATGACGGTATCATAGGGAAAAAAAGCAAAATACTAAAGTAGAATGAGTATGCACTATATTGAAGTCAATGCACAATCTGCACATAATACGAATGTGTATCATTGCAAGAACAATGACGGCGGAAAGTTCTAGCTTCTGGGCGTCATAATAAGTGGGGTGAAACTAAAAATTTTGAGTTTATTAATTCAAAAATTCTAGGAAATGGAGCTTACTAAACTTCAATTCTAAAATCATCATAGCTCCGCCGGCGCCATTAACTTAACTCCGTCATAGTAATCAAGAAGTTCTTGATTGAGTGCTTGGTCACCCATTTTCGTCAATTAGAAGAAACTGGGAGATCGGAGAAGAAAATAGAAACTTGAGTATTTTAACACAGATTTTTTGAATATTTTGAATTATGGTAAATCAGCGCGCGTATTGTAACCTCAAGTAGAAAATATATGAGTTTTTGAGCTATTCAAGATGAAAGTGTATAATTAAAGGGAACTAACATATTTTATGTAATTATTTTTTATTTTTGTATTTCATCTTCACTTATTTTATATCATTAATATGTTTTATTTTAACAATAAGAAAGTGCAGATCATAAAAGTGTTGGTTGAATATTCGTTGCATAAAAATATAAGATATTAACTCACAAACAAAGATAAATACATAATATTTTTTAAATTAATAAATTTGTAATTATATGTGGCAAATAGGCAGGTAGGGCTGAAAGTGGATTTGGTCAAAATGGGCGGGTTATTGACCCGGCACAAAAGTTACCTTGGCTGAAACGGGTTGGCCGAAATGGGCCAAAAATGTGGTCATAACCCAACTTGTCCTACTCTAATTAAGTTTTAATTGCTTTATTTATTCTTTTATAATCTTTTGATAACTTACAAAAATTAAACGTGTAAACATTAATAATGTAAAACACGTAACAAGAATTATGAACTATTAATAATGAAATATTAATAACAATTTTTTTAAAAATATTTTGCCAGATTTCTCATGAATTAATTTGCTAGATATTAGCCCAATCTTGATAAATTGGAAATAAGTTGGGCTGAATCGGGGCTGAGCTAATAAATAAGCGGCTCAACTATTAGCGCAAATTTAAATAAGTTAGTCAAATTATGATCTCATGGGCTGATTTTGTCACTTCTATTTGTAATTCATTAAAATTTATTGTTCAATTTGAATTTGAAAAAAATACAATACCGTGAAGGAATTATTTTCATATTTGTTGTGTCACTCTCAACTTAGGGTCTAGGCTTATTTTCTCAAAAATTAACAATAAGGAAAAGAAAAAGGAAACATCACTGTCAGTTCTTGTTTATAATTATAACTATGTTTCGTAAGGTCATTGGTAAAAATAGAAGAAAAAAATGTACCGAGTAAAGCAAGTTGAATATCACTAACCTTTCATTGTTCACTTTCAATCATCAACAGCTTGCATAGTTGTAATTCAATTTTGAAAATTGTGAGAACGTCTCAACGTGAGCTCCAAATCTAGGCCGCTGGATCATTTGTAGTGATGCAGATAAGTTTATTAGAGTAATAACACGTACAGCTTTAAAAAATCATTGGATGTGTGTCAGATCCTTCAAAGTAGTGTATTTTTGGTAATCCAACAATAATGCAATATTTATAAAGAGTCCTGAGCATCATAGGCAATTAACAAAAATGAAAGTCAATCTCTTCTTTTAATTAGAATTTTTCATCTTACAAGTGTTGTAAGACTTTTGCCTTCTATTGCTCTAAATTATTGCATGTAGCACAAAATTCTTTCTTCAACTCAAAATACATTTGCAAGTTCCTTGCATACAACCTTTTTATTTTCCAAATGAATAATCTCACGTTCTTCCGTATTTCTTTGGGCCTAAAAATAATGTAATTCAATATTACAATTTATATATATATATATATTGATCCAAATTAAAAATAGTTAAACATTCCAATCTAAAAATGAAAAAATAAACAATGAAAGATATCTTTTAACTTATTTTTTAGAGTAGTATAGCAAAATTGAATGGGATGAGACAATTTGTGAAATAAATTCAAGTTTTTGTTTTATTTGAAAAGTTTTGATATTCGAGGTACAAGGAAGAAGATAGGCACAAAACATCAATTTATTTTTATTTAACAAATAATTATGTGCAAGCATGTGCAGCTTGGTTGAATGCAGAACAATATATAAGAGATTAATAAATAAATAGAATTGTACGTCATCTTTTACTTTTAAAAATAAATTAAATTTTAAATTCCATCAGTTTTTCTATATTGTCATGAAACTTCATTTGTGTTAGTGATTGAATGGAAGTAATTATTTAAAAATTTATTTATTCTAATTAGAAAAAATATACACATGAAATATCAATTTATTTAAATTTTATAAATAATTATGTGCAGGCCGGTTGAATGCAAGATAAAATGAAAATATTTTTTATTTAATAAAATCACTTGAGAAGCAAGAGCTTGGCAACCCAAAATAACATAAAGTAAACATATGACAAAAAGTGACATAGTTATGCAGATGATAATTAAAATTCAAGCTCTATAACAGCTGCTAGATTAGACTCGAAAGAATATTAAAAAATTAGTTGAGTATCACTTGATGCTTTCATCAGTCACTTTTCAATCCTCAAATTAAATAGTCTATACTAATTAGTTCCAATTCAATTTTAAAAAATTAAGAGAACGATATTTCAATTTGAACTATTTAAATCATTGTAACATCGCAATTCGAACTCCAAATCTAGGTCATTGAGTCATTGTAGAGATGTAGACGATAGTTTTGTTGGAGTATGAACAAGTGTCTTTCAAGGTCTTTCTTCAAACAATCAATGATATTGAATATCATCGCAACCTGTTAAAAAAGAAGAGAGGAAACGAACAAAAAGACTATGAATGATAGTATGTGAAAAAATAGCAAATCTTAACTATGTTAAGTACTATTTAAGCTTGTAATAATTAAGCATCTTTTTATTTAAATTTTTGCACGGACTGCTCCTATTTTGAGGTGGTCTTTATTTATTTTTTTCATAAATTTGTGGTCTTTAATTTTTTATTGTTACTACTTATTTAGTGACAATTTATGAACTAATATCCTTAATTATGACATAAAGTCACTGTGCAAAATTAATTTTGTAGGGCAACTTTTTAGAGTGTTTGTCTTGAGGCATAAGTTCTATAGTATCTGATTCGTAGGGCAAGACTTTTAGAGAACTTTGCCTTGGGGCATAACTTGTGTCACTGAACTTATGTCTTGTAGCAAAACTATTATCACTTAAATTATACCTTGGAATATAATTTCTTTTATCTTAAGGCATAACTTGTGTCATTTAACTTATCCCCTGAGACGTAACTTGTGTCCTTAACTTATATGCTAGGGCATAACTTTTGTCACTAAACTAGGGGTAGACATAAATACCGAAGAACTGAAAAATCGAACCGAACCGGATTAATTCAGTTTTTCAGTTTCAGTTCTTCAGTTCGGTATTCGATTTTTTTAACGTTCGGTTCTTCGGTTCAATCTTCGATATAAGAGTAAATTTTATTAATTATATTTTAAAATAATATTCATATTTAAGTTTTAAAACTCAACTCATTTGGGGTTTGGGCCTTCATTTAAGATTTATCATTTAACCCAAAAATAGTCGAATACCCAAGTCCCAACCCAACCCAACATTTAAGTTTAACCTAAAAGTTTGCCTCAATACTTAACTTATAGTCTTACTATATACTACCAATCTCAGAAATCAAGAAATGTTAATTATATTGTTAGGTGTTAGGCAATAGTTAGTTTTTAAGTTTTAATTATATTTTATTTGTAATGTTTTAAATTAATGTGCTAAGTTATTAATTGTTGTAGAAGTTATACGAAATAGTATTGTTGAACACATTTGTTTCATGTCAAATATTTTGATAATTTTATTTCTCACTTGCACCGAAAAATCGTTTTAAAAACACTGAATCGAAGTTGAAAAAATTGAATCGAACCAAATTAGTTTGGTTCGATATATGGTGCATATTTTTTCAAAATTGAAGAACCGAACCGAACGCCCACCCCTACACTGAACTTATACCTTAGGGTATAATTTTTGTCACCAAACTTATGCACTGTGTCATAATTTATGTGCCACAGAACTTAGAACTTATACCTTAGGGCATAACCTATGCCTTGAGACATAATTTTTTTTGTCTCAAGACATAACTTGTGCCTTGGGATATTTTTTTCTTTTTCTTTTTGTCTTTAAGGCATAACTTGTTAGTCTCTTGTAGGGTGATAAAATTAGCCTATGAAAACATATTCGCTTAATTTGTTCAAGTTTGTTCATTTTATTAATCTAATCCAACTCATTTCAATTTTTTTTAAAAAGAATTGAGTTGATAGATGACTCAAATTAATTCGTAAAATATTTTATCAAAATATTTTTTTACTTAATATCTTCTATATCATCAATAAAAGAACAAATAATAAAATTAAAATTTAATAAAAATTGAACGAATTTAATTTATGACCTGTTTTTAAATCAATATAGCCAATATATTGATCCACCGATTTATGTACCGAATCCATTTTAATCTAATTTATCAAAATCTAAAATTTTTAAGTCAGAGTAGGTGTTCACTTTAGTCCATTATTACTCTCTATATTTTCTTTCATGTCCTTTACTCAACTGCTTCGGGGATGCACAAACTCAAAGTCCCTCTTCAATGGCAGGGCAGTTCATGCGCAGCTGATCACATTTGGGTCCGAAAACCCTGACGTTTTCACAAACAATCACTTGCTCGCCGTGTACTTAAAGCTCAATCAGCTCGATGATACCCTAACAACTGTTTGACAGAATGCCTGAAAGAAACATCATTTCTTGGATAACGTTGATTTCCACGTATTCTCAATTGGGTATGTCAGAAAAGTCTTTGGGTTGCTTTAGGTCAATGGTTCTTGAAGATGGGTTTGCTCCAAATGGTTATACATATGTTGCTGCTTTATCAGCTTGCACTAGCTTAGGAGCTGAAAGAACAGGGAAGGAGTTACATGGGAGGATGTATAAAACTGAGGAAAGCCTCAATAGCTTTRTGACTAACTGTTTGGTTAACTTTTATGGCAAATGTGGGTTRTTRAAGTCAGCTAGGCTAGTTTTTGATGGCATTTTGGTACCCAATTCTGTTACTTGGGCTTCTCTCATTTCTTGTTACTTCCATTGTGAGGAGTATCAGGAAGGATTGAACATGTTCGTGTTGGCTTTGAGGGAAGGGGTGATAGTGAATGAGTTTTTCAGCGGGAGTGTTCTGGGTGCTTCTGCTGCAATAAAAAGTTTGCAACTTGGGAGGCAAATTCATGGTCTGATTGTCAAGTCTAGGTTGGCGATGGATCAGTTTGTGGTGACTGGTTTGATTAATTTCTATGCTAAATGTGGTCGATTGGACTTGACACATCAAGCTTTTGATGAGGCAGATGCACCGGAGTTGCATGCTTGGACTGCCATGATTGGAGGCTGTGTGCAGTTAGGGAGTGGAAGAGAGGCCATTGAACTTTTCTGTAAGTTGCTTTCCTCTGGCTTGAAACCAAGTGAGAGAACATTTTCATCAGTTCTTGGAGCTTTTGCTGATGTGAAAGAACTTAGAGTTGGGAAACAGATCCATTGCCGAATTGTAAAATTGGGATTCAACTCATTTAGTTTCGTATGCAATGCTTTGTTGGACTTTTACTCAAAAAGTGACCTGTTTGAGGAATCATTAAAGCTCTTTCAAGAAATGAAAGAACATGATGTTGTTAGCTGGAATACGCTAATTGCTGGATGTGTAAGCTCAGGTCGGTATGAAGAAGCTATGAGATTTCTCAGGGAGATGTTGCTTGAGGGTTTCGAACTGAGTCTATACACATACTCTAGCATTTTGAGCATTTGCGGAGATTTACCAGCTATTGAATGGGGCAAGCAAACCCATTGCCGTGTACTGAAGTCTAGATTTGATTMCAATGTGGTTGTTGATGTTAMAGTMGGTTAAAGTCCCACATTGGTTGGGGAATGGACTAATGGTWTGTYTAWATGGACTTGGGCAATCCTCCCCTCAYGAGCTAGTTTTTGGGGTTGAGTTASGCCCAGGTGTCATATCTTTACGTAGAGTTTTTGACATCCTTCGTGCGAAAAACTTGGTATCTTGGAACACCATGGTTGTAGGATATGCCCAACATGGGTTTGGGARAGAAGCTTTAGAAATTTATGCTTTAATGCAGAGCAGTGGGGTTAAACCTAATGATATCACATTTCTTGGAGTATTATCTGCCTGTGGACATGTTGGACTTTTAGACGAGGGATTCACCACTTTACTAGCATGACTAATGTACACGGAATCATTCCAAGGACAGATCACTTGGCTTGTATAGTCAGTCTATTTGCAAGCAAAGGAAAAACAAAAGAAGCTTATGGCTTTATACAGAGCTTTTCCGGGGAACCAGATAAGGTAGTGTGGCGTTGCCTCTTGTCTGGTTGCAAAGCTAACAGAGACTTCATCTTGGGGAAATATGCTGCTGAAAAGATTCTAGATATCAATCCAGATGATACTTCAGCCCACATCGTATTGTCTAACATTTATGCGGAGTTACAGATGTGGGATGAAACAACCAAGATTAGAAAGCTGATAAAGGAGAAGGCATTAAAGAAGGAAACTGGACATAGTTGGATTGAATTGCAGAATAAAACGTATACATTCTCTGCATGTCATATTATGTCCCTTCAAGAAAGTTATCTGCAGCATATTTTGACTGGCTTGACGGCCCAATTGTTAGATTCAAGCTATGTCCCCGATCTCATGTTTTCGTTGAATTTTGAGAAGTATAAAAGATATCTATCTACACAGATTCATCCACCAACAGCCAACAGGTGACTTGTAAGAAGAACAAAGAAACTCCATCCGTGCTTGGATAACTCGTTATCAGACTAGAATGAATCGACCATACCAAAGATGAATTTCTTTGTTCAATATGTCCTTAGCAAACTCGGTCCCAAGCCCGAATAGAGGAGAAGGATTACAGCCGGTTGACAAGCAGCAAAGAGATAGTCTAACTACGACGATTCTCTTCGTAGATGCAAGAGGATTCATTTAATCGATCCCAACAAGTTTGCTATTCAGACATAGTTACTATTGAAAGGTCAACAAATAGTGAAAGCTTGAGCTCTGCCTGAGGGTAGTCAATAGCAACACATCCATTCTTGGGCCTACTCCAGTTGGCCATCCCCAAGATAGGAATGCTCCAAGGGATTGCTTGGTTTTGCACCACAATTATGTCGGAATTATAATACTGGGATTAATAATTCTTGGATTATTCGGAACTTATGATTTATTTGATTCATTACATTAAAAATGAGATATAATGTGTATAATCTAAAACATGTATTTGATTTTTGTTTAAGAGGGAATGGTGAAAAACATATCTAAAGTATCATGTTTTTGCGAGTTTCATACATGAACTAGTAGTTTGTGCAAGTTTTCTACCTGAATTATCATCAAATATTTATCAAAACACACATTGTCGCTGACTAGATCAAGTGTTTGCATAAAATTGCTTCTAGGCGCATGACAGCTTCATTTCCTCATAAAATTTTGCCCACATGGCATATATATATGTATATACGTAATGACTATATGAGCTGACCCAACAACAACAACCCCCAGTGTAATCCCATAAAGTGTGGTCTAGGGAGGGTAGAATGTATGCAGACCTTACCCCTATCTCAGAGGTAGAGAGGTTGTTCTGATAGATCCTCGACTTATATATACATATATACGGATATACATATATACATATACATATATATATGTGTGTGTGTGTGTGTGTGTGTGTGTTTGTGTGTGTGAATGTCAAACAACAATAGTAACAATGCAAAACTACACACAACAATATACTAATCGAGATATGAGAAACAACAGATAGTAACATAAATCAAAAGACAAGCAACTGTAGAAGCAATACTATGCCTACTAATGTGAACGAAAAAGCAAGGTAAAACACTGCTACCTATTAACTTGCTACCTTAATCTACGTTCTCTACACCTTCTTATCTAAGACCAAATCCTCGGTAAATTTCAACTATGTCATATCCTGTCTAATCACCTCTCCCCACTACTTTTTCGATCTACCTCTACCTCTCCCAAAATCATCCATAGCCAACCTCTCACACTTTAGCATTGGGATGCTCGTGCATCTCTTCATCACATGCCCAAACCACCTTAATCTCGCCTCGTACATCTTCTTCTCCACCATAGCTACTCCCATCTTGGCTTAGACACCGTCATTCTTAATTCTATCACTCCTGGTATGCCCACATATTCACCGCAACATCCTCATTTCTGCAACCTTCATCTCCTGGACATGGGATTTCTTGACTGGTCAGCACTCCGCCCCATACAACATAGTCGGTCTAACCATCACTCTATAGTACTTGCCTTTAAGATTTGTTGGAACCTTCTTATCACATAGGACTCCGGATGCGAACCTCCATTTCATCCAACCTGCACCAATACAGTGAGAAACATCTCATCGGTCTCTCTATTCCCTTGGATAATAGATCTGAGGTACTTGAAACTTTCTCTATTCTGGATAACCTGTGTGTCCAACATAACTCTCACATCAGCCTCATACATCATGTTACTAAATTTGCACTCTTGGTCCTGCTCAACCTAAACCCTTTAGCCTCCAAGGTTTGTTTCCAAATCTCCAACATAGTGTTTACGCAGCCGCGACTCTCGCCAATCAAAACTATGTCATCCACAAATAACATACATCATGGCACCTCACTTTGAATTCCTTGCGTCAATGTATCCATTACCGAGACAAATAAAAATGGGCTAAGTGCTAATCCCTGGTGCAACCCCGTCAAAATTGAAAGTGTTCCGGGTCTCCTCCCATTGTCCTTACCGAGTCTTGACTGTATCATACATGTCCTTGATCACCTTAATATACGCTACTAGTACACCTCTAACCTCCATCGGACCTTGTCATGGGCCTTTTCTAGGTCGATGAACACTATATGTAAATCTTTCTTCCTCTCCCTATACTATTCCACCACTCTCCTTACAATATGAATGATTTCTGTCATCGAGTACCTCAGCATGAATCCGAACTAATTTTCGAAAATTGCCTCGTCCCTCCTTACCCTGCTCTCCACCATCCTCTCCCAAACCTTCACAGTGTTGCTTAGCAATTTGATAAATCCTAAGCTTTCCCCTTCTTCTTCTTCATTTCTCAATCATTTTTTCTTCTTTATCGCAGATTTTCTCAACCTCCTCCTTCTTCTGCATTTATTAGCTAGCATCCTTCTTCATTCTATACAAAATTGTCAGCATGTCTTGACAAGGAGAACCCTAACTCCTTTTTTTTTTTTAACAAAATCAGTAACTAATCTAGAATCCGCAATGAAATTTTCATTGTACACTCACGATAAGATTATAATTTAACTCGTTCATGATTTATGTGGATCGAAATAGGTTATAAGTCAATCGTAAAAGACATAAATATTCTTAATTCATGATAAAATATCCATAAATACCCTCTTTATTTTTGAATTTAAAAAAATTCTTAAAATTTATTGTTCGGCTTAAAAATATCCCTCAAACTAACAAATAAATAATTTAGGTCAAATTTAATTCTTTAAAAAGTCATGTGATATTTCTTAATTAGTGCCACATTTTAATTCAGAATAATTAAAACTCATTCAAATTCATGAACTGGCCCATTTTCACCTCCACACTCAGATGTTGTCCATTTTGGGTATTTCCCTTTGAGAAAATTTCAGAAATGGGCAACAATTTGGAAGAAATAGGCTTAAGTAGCAACATTTACTTATTTACATAAAATGGCAATATTTTATGTGTCATGTGTTATATTTAACATAGTTAAAACGTAACAAAATACAAATATAAAATCTGAAATGTAAGTGATTTTAGGAATTATGTTTCAAATAAAAATTCAATTACCATAAATCACTCAAGTGATAATTATTCTGTTCCATTAATAATAGGATTCTAATAAATGACAGAATTCTTATTTACCATTACAACTTGTGAAATAAAAAAAAGAAAAAAAAAATACACATATAATTCAGAATAAAAAACATACATATGTATTTGTATGTACTATTACTAAGATGTATTTCTTTTAAAAGTAATAGTTTCCACTGATAAATACATAACCATCAAATATAACGCAGTTATATGTATTTGAAATCTATCTGTATATGTAAAATACATACAGGATTATGTATTTGAATGGATGAAAATAGAACTAATATATATTCCTGCTAAAATAAATATTTTGCAAAGATACTCAAAATAAACATTTTGAGTACTCAAAATATAAAACTCTAAAATTCAAAAAAGACACAGTTGAAAAATTAAATATCTAAATACATAT
>JACEIK010002446.1:97392-114579 GCA_018107945.1 Datura stramonium
CTTTTATTTTTAATTATTGGAATTAAATTATTTGAGTTATGTAAACATTGTGTGCAGATGGAATTTATATTATGGATGTTTTAGTTTTGGACTATAATTTTTTATGGAATTGGATGCATTATTGCTGATTTATTGCTCTTATTTTATTCTTGATGTTCTCTTTCGAGCTTCTTTTTATTTTAGAGATTTTTCTTTTTTTTTATTTTGTTCGTTTGATATATTGTCTTCTCTCTTATTTATCTATTTTCATTCATATTTACTTTTTTTACCTCATTATTTTTCTCCTTCAAAGCGTGAATAGTGTGCCTTAAACATTTATTTTTTATAAAAAATAAAATAAAATTTAGTGAAGCCTTAGCAGGTGAACCCATCGGAATAGAGTCCTTACTTTTTTGAGGTATTGGCTTATTAAAAAAATTTCGAAGAGATTTGTTAGATAATTTTTTTTTGTCTGAGGCTGTTGTTCCCCTCCTTTCTTACCTTATTTTTTGAGCTTAAAATTATGTAATTTATAAGCCCTCTGTATCTAAAGATTGATGGCTACGCAATGTATTCCAAAGTTTACTAAAAAGATTATAGATTGTTTGGAGAGTATTCCAAAGTTTACTAAAAAGATTATAGATTGTTTGGAGAGGAAAAGAAACTCGGGATGGCAAATAAAATGAATTGAATAAAGAAATTAAAAAGTATATAAAACCTTGAGTATTTTCTTTTCTCCGCAATGATTGAGGGTGAAAAAAAGGATATTGAAATTCACGAGTTGATGATATACCGGGTAGATATTTATCTTTTGACTTCATCGAAAAGTCTCGATAGTTAGCTCTCGGCCTTCCGATCAAAAAACAACGTCAATGAAGGCATGTAGGTGCACTATTCCGTGGTAGGGATTGTAATTTCGTCAATTATTTTGATGTCGTAAGGGAAGAGGATAGGATCTTACTTACAAAAAGTTTTTTTTTTAAAAGAAGGGAGGAAGTTTCCTATCTTAGTTTCACTTTCTTGAACAAGCTATTATTGTACAATGTGCTCTTGCTTGGTACATTAATTAGTCAGTTTTAAAAAAGGATATATGAAATTCTCCCTTACTTTGAGTCGTCAGACTAGTAAACGCTACTTCTAAAAATGATTGTTAAGATCATTCATTCAATTCCCTCGGTGGCGCTACTACTGATAAATCAACATATATTGTCTGTCTATCATGTCAAAGGTGTTGCTCATGGATATGGCAAAGATGTCTTAACTTTGAACCAAGTACTTGAAATTATAAATATACTTCTTATGATCCTTCTTCAACCACCCTTCCTTCTCTATCTTTTTCTTCAAAACTTAAGCTACTTAGATTGATATAGGCGATCTCGAAGGGAGTTATCTGGACCTGGAGCTATTCACTTGATCTTTATTATATTAGAATGCGAGGAAGGGGAAAGAAGGTGATAAGCAAGAGTAAGAAAGAAGAATGTTAAAGAAGTCCCCATAAGTACTTCACTTGGCCTTTTTATAGTCTTTCTTCCCCTTTTCCCTTAAATTAAAGCGCACTCATACATCTGCATGGTTCTTTCTTACATCCCCCTCCCCCCTTCACGTAGGAGCGCATCTTATTTTCAAAGATAAATTGTAGATGATTCGGTTTGATCACCTCACATATCGATGATTTTTTAATGCCTTATCCTTGACCCATCTAGTTGATTGACGGATAGATAGTATAAAAAAATGATGGAGAATCTTTTATTTGATTTTGATTTGATCTTTATGTTACGATGCCTTCATATGAAGGAGGATTTGGGATATGACAGATAAAAAGAGCTACCTAAAAATGAAAAGAAGAGTACAAGGGACAAGACTCACCGATAATAAGAAGAACTCACATTCTCGTCCTGATAAATGACTAACCCGTTATGACATCTTTCTCAATGACCATCCTCTCCCATTTCATTTTTCTTTTTCAAGACCAAGTTTATTTTCATTCCCTTGATATAGCCAGGTGTGAAGTAACTTTATGACCCAATAATTTTTTTTACAATTGGATGACACAAGGCAAACTAGAATAGATTGATTGATCTAGGTAGCAATAGGCTCCAATTTAAAAGAACTGTGATTAGTGAGAAAGACGTATAGACAAACCTTTCTTTATGATCATATGAATTGCTTTTCATGGCTTTTATTTTTATAGACATATATTGTAGTCTAACCAGTTTTCTAACTTCAGAGGACTGAGAATCAACCTTTTGATCCTCCTCGAGCCTACTCTCATCTTTCTAATTAAGCTCTGATTTAGTTGGTGCAGACGATAAAGATTAGCTGATACTAGATAGAAAAGGTTTACGATGGAAGCTCTCAAACCTGTTCCAAAGTCACTTTAGAATTCAATTCGGATCCTATTGATGTTTTTGACATCCCGAATTGAGGTGACTTTAAACTCAAGTTTGTCTACCTCTCTAGCTACAGAGAGAGGAGACGGATCTCGAAGCCTTAATTCAAGTTAGAAATCTTGCTAGAAAACTAGCCATTATCAATCTAGGTAAGTGGTGACAACGGAAAGATTTTAAAGCCTAAGGGAGGTGAGCAAGATAGGATGAAATGGTATTTGAATAAGGATGAGTTAAGAAAGCGATATGTAGTTTGTACTTTTATGGGTGATAAATAGAGAAAAAGGTCATTTATTAAACCTTTTGCAACTCGAGATGAAGAGTTTGTTAAGGACCTTTTCAGAAACTACTTTATAGAGGTGGGTATCAGACTTAATAAAATCGCACATTGCTATGTCAATAGTCAATAAGAAAGAGAAAGAAAAATAACAAAAAAAAATAGATCTTTTTATATTTATATATTTTAGAAATTGAATCAGCATACGCTTTAGGCCCTTCAGAAATTCATGAGGTGGAGTCACACGAGTAGCGAAAGACTGAACTTGCTTATATTTTCATAATTCACACAAATTCATGCTATGAAGATTGAAAGTCATATCATATTATATGGATTTAGATAGCTCAACAAATATAAAAGGAACTGGGAAGGCTTAAAGGGATGACTCTCAAGGTCAGGGCTTGATCCTGCACAATTCAAACTAGTTAGTATCTGTTTAATTTACTTAATGCATTCACAATCATTCACATTACTACCCTAGTTCTGTGTTAAGGGCACAACTTAAAGAATAACTTACTCTATTGACGTAATAGTCATTCATAGTGGTTAGACCGACCATTCTAAAGACGGAGGGCCTAAGAAATCCATAAAGAAAAAAAATCAATGTACGAACTACAAATAAGAAAGAATAACAATAAGAAGAATTTATTCGATAAGATAATCATCCTAATGTTTTTTTTTCAGTATACCGCTCGGCAAACAAAAAGAAAGCGTGGAGAATTCTTTTCTTTTTTTGGGGAGAAATCCTTTGATTGTATGGTATTGAATATTGATTCATATCTTTCTTGTTCCACTAGCTAAGATCAAATTCTCACATGTTTCTTTCATTATTACAATCTTTTTTTGTGTCAAAGATCAGAAACTACGCACAAATTTTTATTGTATCTCGGTTGTTCTTAATAGTGATTATAATTCATTTACAGTCTTTGGGGTAGCGTCACTAAATGTATGTACATGTTCCTGCGGCTCGGATGAGTATTCTAGTTTATTTTTTGCTCCTATTAACAAATATATTTTTTTCTTCGCCCTTCCGGAATCTGTATAAATATAGGTACTTTTTCTATATTGTTTACCTTAGTTACTTAGAATTTTAGGGAATACCTATTTGAGACATCTTTTGGTGTGAGATGTTCGTTTAACCTCTATATTTATTTTGTTCCTTATTTACCTAGATGCACTATATTTTCTAAAACTTTCTGTTGAATAGCTATTAGTGGATATGTTCTACGCTCTTCATTACTATTCCCTCTATCTCAATTGATGTGGCACCGTTCAGATCTCGAGAGTCAAATTTTAAAATTTTGATCTTGAATTTGGAGATAGAATTTTTTAAGTTTTTTAAAAATAAATTTACATATCTGAAAACTAGGTGAAAAATACTATAAATCATGATAATTAACAATTTAAAATATTTAAAAACATATAAAAAATCACGATCAAAGAAAAACTTATTTGACTCTTGAAGTCCAAAAGATAGCACCCTAATGGAGGAAGTAATTCTTTTGGCAAACTGAATTTGTTTCAACGTATTTGACATTATAAAAAGTTATTTTATATATTTTTGAAAATCTACTTTTACTAGTCTATTTAATCCAGTATTAATTTAGTATGATTTTTAACGAGACATATGATTGATATGGGTGAATATTATATTTTAACACAATTCTTCTTGTATGACCCTTTTATAAAAGTATAAAACTACTTTCCCAATTAACAAAGTAGTGCAATATTAATTAAATATAACAATTCAATAGACAAACTTATGGACTTAACTTACAACCATAGACAAATATAGTTTAGATTATAAGTAATTTAACATGTTACATCAAATTATCTAGGATCTATTTGTGTCCTTCTATAAATCTAGACTACATCAATTGCATCATACAATCATCGCAAGAATCAACTTATTTTTTGTAATACAACTTCCTTTAGATTGTATCATTCGGACTATCATGTCAGACTTAATAAAAATAGTTACATATTATTATAGGTAACTTAACCTGACAGTGTAAAAATAATTATAACCGATGCTTAGAAATTAAATTCGTAAATAATAAAGCATCATTAATAGTAATCTACATAATCATCATCATCATCATAAGATGAGACAAAGTCTCTAGTACTGTTGAAATTTTGGGGAATATGAGGTGGGGTTGTACATCTCAAGAGTGCCCAATTCACACCATCAAAAAAAGGATGTTGTTTAATTGTTGTGGCCCCCATCATGGACCCCATTCTCATGGTGGGATCCTTGACCAAAAGTTGGGTGATCAAGTCCTTAGCCATGGTTGGGACCATTGGCTCCTTAGGGAACTCAAAGGCTCGAGCTACGATGTTCGATAAGGTAAATTCATTGTCAAGTCCTCTGAAAGGTGTCACGCCATAAAGCAACTCGTACATGAAAATTCCTAGCGTCCACCAATCCACCGCATTGCCATGACCTTCCCCTGACACGATTTCAGGGGCCAGGTACTCGTGGGTCCCGACGAATGACATGGATCGAGCCTCGACCGGCTCGACTATCAGCCTCATTAGGGGTCTCTCAGCACTCGCTCCTCCTCTTCCTCCTTTTCTTCGCCTGTGCTTAGAGTACCAGCACGAGACGTGTGGTGTGATACAATTTGGCAGAATGCAAGAAGAATTAGAATTATACGGAGGCGAATGATTGGCAAATTGATCAATTGAATCATGATCCAAGTTTATTGGACTAGTACCCTCATGAACAAGTTGAGGCATTACTATTGAATCATCACATTTCAATGAGAGATCAAAATCAGTTAACATAATATGACCATCTGATCTTACTAACACATTTTCTGGCTTTAAATCACGATAAATTATTCCCATCATGTGTAGGTACTCTAGTGCAACCACCACTTCTGATGTGTAGAACCTGTTACATCAAATTAGACAAACTCACATGTGTTACATTAATTATTTTTGGTCATTTGATTAATAAGTTCCAGCTAATAATAGAAAGCACAGTAAATTAATAGTAGGACACATTAATAATATCATGTTATTATATTAAATATATCCTACCAATTGTGGCCCATTTGCAAACTGGACAAACATTCACATTGACTACGTCAATCATCAAGACATATTAGTTAATATAAACATATGGTTATTGGGATGGATGAAATTCCTTCGACCTATATCAAAGCTTTAGGGTTCGACCTCTGAAAACAGACAGATCGAGTATAGTTTCAAGTTTTATATCAAAATCTCACATTATGAAATGAATGTTTTGTTTTCAAATCAGTTCGAACTCTGAGATTGACAAACTTCTAATAGAGAGTTTTATCATTTTAATAATAGGTTCTACATGGTGCATATCTGATCACTACTAAGAAAAAAAAAAGAGGACATTCGTTCTAATTTATCGCAAAATAGGCCGTCGTTAAGAGGATTTTTTTCACAATTTATAGTCAATTAGTCGTTAAACAGGATTAGTGCCAAATTTTTGTTATTTAGCAATAGAAATTATCCGTTGCTATCTAATTCTTGTATTTTTTTATAGTGAATTAGTCAATATAATAGATTTCAGATAATAAATGGTTAAACAGAAACGACTATAATGATATATAGAGGGAGAAGTAATAACCGGACGGCGGCTTCATCGAATCTTTTCTCTGGCAGCCGTTGCCGGAGAACATGAAGATCACCACCGGGACAAAATTCAGTCAACAAAAGAGACCATTTATCAGTGTCCAAATTGGTGTAAAGGGTAGGCAAAAAAGGGTGATCCAACATTTCCAATATTTCCCTTTCTGTCCTTGCTCTACCTTCTTTACTCCTACTAATCAATTCCTCCTTATCCATCACTTTGGCCGCAAACAAACACCCTTTATTATTTCTCTTCAACTCAACAAGATAGACAGAGCCAATGTCACCTCTCCCAAGTTTCTGGATGAAGCAAAAGTCATCAAGGCTCAAACTCGAGACTTCTGACTGAGCACGTCGCATGGCATTCCAGCATGGATTGTTAGACGTTGCATGGGGCTTAGAGAAGGATGAAAATGAGCTATGAGCATTGTTTATGGCTGTTTCCACCTCCGTGTCCACGCTAACACGACCTTCTCCCACCTCTAACGTGGTCGAGCTGATAGCTAGAGATGCTGAGGAGCTAGCGTCGTCGTGGACCGGAGATGTTAACATGGTTTTTTGAGAGAGAAGAAGAGAAAGTATTGGAGAAAGAAGGTGATAAGATGGTGGAAATTTTGTTTGGTGAGTTATAATGGAAAGGGAGAAGGGGGGGAAGTTCATTTTGTTTTGAAGGGTAGTTAGAAGGATCAAAGAAATGTAGATCTTTGGGCCGGCAAAATGGTTGTGGGTCATATTGCCGGCTGTTTGAAGAGAGTCCGGGCCCATTTATGGCCCAAGACAGATTGATATTATTACTATATATATATACACACACACACATATATGATATATAATTTAAGAGTTTATGATATTTGGTACTATGTATAAATTAATTTGCTGGTACATCTTTGGTGGCATATTAACTATAGTTTAATTATGCATAGTGTAGCCATCCAGGCTACAGATATTTGAAAGCTACATATATTAAAAACAAATTACCGATATTGTTCTTGAGGAATATAATGACATCCTTTAGGATTTTTATACGAAAAAAAAAAACTTACTCGTCCGTGTATATATTAGTGGCGGAGTAAAAATTTTCACTGGGTGATTCATAATACAAAGAAATAGATATAGAAGAACTAAAGGTTTGATATCTATTGTATGTACATAAAAGTTTGTTTTGACTTAATGTATACAGTATAACTTTCCGTCAAAAGAGTTTCAGATTGCGCTTCCTGTAGCTCCGGCCTTGGTATACACCAAGAAAATGTCTTCACATAAACTTTTATTTAAGTAATGTATATATTTTCACTTTAGTTTGTGAATCTTATGGTTAAATTGTGTAGGTTATTATAAACACTAGGCGCGAATAAATATTTTATTTTGGTTCTTCCTTCACTTAATATGATTTCAAGTCCCTTTACTAATGTTACCTATAACTTGTTTGTCTCCTTGTGTTTGTAAGTTATAGAAATCAAATGATTCAGGTTTCTCTACTCTGGTCAATTATTTTGACTATTGACCTACACTTTTCTAATAGATAATAGATAATGTATTTGTAATATGGTGTATAAAGCATTTCGTGTTAACAGACTTAAAAAAAAAAAGCCACACCCTAAGAGATATGATATAAATAATCTACCCTAATATAAATATTAGTGGTCGCTTCTGTAGCTTAAATTCGCGATTTATAGGTCACGCAATATTGTGTTTCATATCAATGCTTTCTCAACAGATTCAACAAAAGTAGTGTTAGAGGAACAACTTATGTATTACAAAATTACATAGGAATTTTGTAGAAAATGCATAATGAATAAGGCCTCTCCCAGACTGACTTCTTTCTGTATATACAACAGCAAAATTTATGCAAAAACAAGTTTAGGCACTTCCATATGGAAAACTATGAGAGAAAATGCATAATGAATCACTTCATATTCAGGCATCGATGACGCTTACTCGTCCGAGGTTGAAAGCTTCTTAATATTGACTGAAGTTAGTATATTGTTTACAGAAGAACATTATATGTTAATAGGATTTCAGCTTGTGAACACTAGGCAAAAGAATTATATGTTTATCTATGACACACTTTAAACTGGCTCAAGGGATAGCTTATTACCCATAGAAGAATGTCTGTCCAATATAAGTCAATCAACAACTGTACATCCAATTCACTTTTGGGGTGGTGGGTGATCTGATCTCACACTATGTAGGTCTTCTGGGAACTTCTTGGACCGCGTTTTTTTCTTCTAGGATTAGAACTGATAGCACAAGAGAAGGCATTGAGAAGATCGGAGTCTTCTTGACTAATGAGAATCTTCGCTGCGCTTGGATTGGCAAGGAGAAGTTTGGCGACGAGGTATCCAGCTATTGACCAAGTCTGGAAAAGGCGAGCTTGTTTCCCTATGAACCTTGCTTTTTTGGTGTCATAATATTCTGGCCACTTGTCTCGTGCTATGCGCTTCTCTGCAACTTCAACGGCTTTTGCAGCAATCTCAGGTCTATTCATCTTAATACTAGCAACAGCCAGCTACAAAGGTTCCGAGAGATATGATGTCAACTTCGAATTCCTCCCAGCTGATTCTATAATGATATCTTAGGGAAACTAATTCAATTACTGGGACAACAGAAGAGCAAATCTTTGACAATACTACTTCATACACGAACTGTATCATATATCACCCGTGAAATTAGTTCAAAACTTTCAGCACTATCTTTCTCTATCTTAAAACAAACTTGTGCAACTTCATTAGATGCTAACGTGATAAAAGAAATAGCATGAATGACGAGATGCACAAGATAAAAATTAGACTGGAAATGCACTGCAATTCAAGTCATTCTTTGTAACACAATTGTGTATTAAGTAATGAGACATAACACAAAACAGAGACGTAAGTTGTAACAATATGTTTATGGAGCAACGTCATGCACCGCAATGAGAAATAAGCCGGGGAGGTTTTAAAAGATACTTGATAAGGAAAAAAAGAAATGAAATGTTCTGATCTCCCAACCCAAGATCAGATTGGCTACAGACGTTACCTGCCAGAGCAAAGTTGGCCAGGCACCTCCATTATGGTAGGACCAAGGCCTGCATCAGAAACAAGAAGATAATGTGAGATGAAGAAAGATAATGGGCCAGCTATTGTTAAGATCCAATAGAAGACAAAGTGAATTTTTTAAAGTAACCGAAGTGCAAAATTACGTGTTCTTGGGATCACATCCTGTAATAATCTTCCACTCCTGACCCTCAAGAGCAGGGTAGCATATTTTAAAAGGCATATCAGCTACCAGATCTGTCCACTTGGCCTCAATGAGATCCAATATAGCATGTGACTGATCATCTGTTGTAAGACTGCAGACTATAGACCACATGTTTCCTAGAGAAAAAAATCGAAAATCCATGTGGGCAGGTTGCAAATTTCCAATCAAATATCCTCCTTTACTTGGCATCCATTCCACCAGCCAAGGAGAAATCTGATCTGGGTAAATATTGAACTTGTTAACTGCATCATAGGAGTACTCCTCCGTATTGTACCGGTAAATCTCATTTAGCTTTTTCATATCAATCCAATAGTATTCTCTAATATGAAATGATAAGGCAACAAGACGATTATTTAATGCTCGGATAAGGTCAGCTGATCCATCCTCTGGTGTAAGCATTTCTCGAGCACAAAGCAGTGCTGAATGAAACAGTGCCTGCAACAAATTAAAATTAATCTTAAACAACATTCTTACGGAGAAACCTGAGATAACCTAAAGCCAAGGTGGATCTGACAAAGTACAAAAATGCACTAATAAAAATGATTCTGGAAAGGAAGATGGCCGCAGAATACTCCACAAAAGAATCTGCATACTCTTTAATGCCCTAATTAATCATTCAACCGCCGTTGCACTTCAAGGAAAATCCTTGAATTTGATTGACATGATAATCACTCATGGGTTGCATCATAACAGTTTTCCATGAAAATGATGGCACTATACTCTTGTAAGATGAAATTTGAACTTAAGGAACTTGTATTTTCTAATCTAATATTTAAACTTCAATGACTTTTAAGACACATACCTATGAATATGGACTTCCTATTTCAGATGAACTAAAGATTTAAATCTGTTCTTTCCCATCCCCAGCATCTATTAAATCAGTAAAGTCCTCTAAATTTCCGACACCCCATTGGTAATCAACTAAAAACATCTTTATTATACCTCCGACCTAAGGCTGAATAAACAACAGGATGAGTATCTTATAGAACATACATCAGTTTGATTTGTCCCATTTCTTTACTTCTCAACTGAAGAAATAGAAGGAACACACACATATCCTCATTCTGTTCAGGTCCCACACAAGTCGTCGTTGCAAGTAGCTTCATATATATTTATCAGGAGAATATCTCAGTAGCACAGTGCAGCAGAAGATAATTTGAGATTATTCTAAGGTAGAGAATAGCTTCCAAAATTTGTGACTGGTGAGTATTCTCAAATCTAGTAAAGGACTAAACCAGCCACAATTGATTCAAATTCCATCCCATCTAAAGACTAATCATTACAGTGATTGAAATAAAACCTGAATCTCCAAAGGGTGACCATGAATTCCCATACGGCGATCTATCATGCATGAACCATCAGTCACCAACAATGTTGGGAACATATCAAAGCCATCAGCAAGACATAGTCTTAGTATCATTTTTATTCCAGTCTGAACATCAATTCTCTCCTGAACTGAGAGATCACCAGAGGACTTCCCATATGCACGTAACAAAATAATCCACCATAGTCCTGCGATTAACAGTTACAGTAGATAGAGATCTCTGTAAGCACAAGAATGATAATATAAAGAGAACAAAAGTAAACAAACTTTTTTTTTTTTGAGAGAGAGAGATCCTTTTCCTACCGGAATCAACTGGGGCAACTCGGCCAATTGCTGCCTCTCCAAAGTCTGGATCTAGTACCTCTTCTGTTGCAGAGTCATCACCATCCAATGGGACTGTGCGGACTTTGAAACTAGCAGGCATCAGCCCTTGACCAGGACTATGACAATCCATAGTTTTCTCCCAGCTCTGCAGAATAATCTCATATCAGTTATCATTCTATAGTTTTTTCCCCGGAAATCTGAACAAGATATTTGATCATACAGATTACTCTGAATTTAGAATCACTTCATTTGATCTAAGCTTAGCTGTATGATTAACCACTTCCATTGAGAGAATTTTTCCAAGAAAATGAAATAATAGATGAAGATGTTATACATAGAACCAAAATCGAATGATTGAAATGGAAAAGTGCTATGTGTTGTTATGTGATAGAAGGATGTCTAAGTTGTATCGAATAGTTATTAGACAAGCAATGTGATGTGGAAGTGAACATTGGCCGCTAAAGTCCAACACATCCACAAGATGAGCTTTGCCGAGATTTGGATGTTAAGATGGATGTCTGGTCATACAAAACTCGACAAGATTACAAATGACCGCTCAATGCTTGCAAGTGAATGTCAGTCACATTTTTTTGTAATGATGATGTGGGGACCAACAGCGCGCACCTGATTAACCCACCAGGCGCCTGCTACCACCCACCAACACAGATACCGAATAACGCTGCTCACCAGGCTTAGGCAGATAAGAAAAAATCACCACGAGTCTTTGTCTTTACTAGGATTTCAACTGTAATCTCCCAGGGCCTATTCCCACTTCAGCAACCATTAAACCACACACTTGGCTGCCCTGGTACATTATAAATGCAGAGTTGCCAAAGGGGAACACCATTTGCCAGATTCCTCCAGCTTTCTTAATCATCTTTAACGCTAGGGGCATCGTACACCTATCTGTACCTAGCTCAGATAATCATTGGAAAGGCACAGTTCAGCCACCCATTACTCCAATAATATTGGCGTTTTCTGAAACAGCCGTGTGACATGCTGTTCAAGTGCCTCCAAATAATTACTCCCTCCGTTTTAATTTGTTTGTTTTACTTCTTTTTAGTCTGTCTCAAAAAAAGTGACTCTTTCCTTTTCTGGAAATTCTTTAATTCTAACTTTCTACATGGCATGTTTAAGACCACAAGATTTAAAAGTCTACTTTATTTTCTTAAATTCCATGCCAAGTCAAAATCAAACGAACAAGTTGAAATTGAGGAGTATAAAAGAGGTATCTCAGTGAAACTAAGGACTGTAGATGATAAACCTCCTCATAAAGAATCTCTTCATCTATAAGTTATTCTAAATAAGTGCTGCCAACTAAAAACAGGAAAGGTTTGTGAGTTCCACTAAGGAAATCAGGCGATAACACTGCTTCCTCCCTGATGCATGCTAAACAAAAAAATTTGAACACGCTATTGATGTAAATATTAGGGATTTATCTTCCACTCCCTCTTTGTATAAGAACACCCAATCAGCAAATAAGGCAGTCATAATTAGTTTAATCACGCCACTATTACTACCTTGATAAATCAGAAGAAGACTGATACTTAAAATACCCTTTACATGAAGGAATGTATGACACAACAAAATAATCCAATTTTTTGTTATTTTACCTTTAAGTAGAAAAGCAAAACCATCAGAATGCTGAGGGACATACTACAGCAGAAATTGAAAAAACAGTGATCTAACTGTTGGCAGAGATAAAACATGAGAGGTGTATACCCACATTACAATTATCTCACCAAGCTGAATCTTTTGAGAGGAAATATAACTATCCAACCATTAATTCTAGAAGATTAGTCAAACCAACGTTGCATCCTAGCATACATATCCAGTGACTAACATGAACTTTCCCCAGGAATCCATCCATGAATAAAACAATAAGAAGCGGTAGCATATCAAAATAGTCTATTCTTGCAACCATCTGTAATACACAGCTGTAGAGGGAACATCCACAGCAAGACTGCTGAATGAGATAAGAAACTAATCGATAAGATACATGCAATCAACAAATGTATGCCGATATGAAAGAAAATATCAGTAACTGATCTTTCTGCGAAGAAAACAAACTTTTGTGCAAGTTAAGTAGCATCTTACCTGCAGCTGAAGAGTGTGAAGGATGAAGTTGCGAACAATCTCATATTCTCCCTTCAGCAGGAAAGCAATACCAGAAGGTATAAAGTCACGGATAAAGACCTGATCGTAGTTTAGAACATTGGCGTTGGAACTAGTTGGGTCCTTAGCCGCAATTGTTCCTATAGGGCTACCACAATAATAAACCATAGACTCCCGTAGTAGTTCCCATGCTTCATCTTCAATGGAGTTTCCAGCTATTTTATTCAAGGCATCTTCTACTGAGCCATTTGGAGGTAAGCTCCCATTGGATTGGAAGTCCTCCTCTCCTACTTTAAGTTCTCTTACTGTTTCAAACTGCAGAGCACTTGGTGTATCACCATGAATTGTATCGAAGCTCTGGTCATTGTCAACAAACCATGTCCCATTTCCCTTTTCTGATGCAATACTACTCGCACTGTCAGCTTGCTGGCATTTGCATTTCACAGATCTTAAATAGGAATGAGAAATATTTCCATGCACAGGTCGTCTAATGCGCAGAGAGAGATCTACCATAATAGCACGGTATGATGTGTTTGCACAGTTGAGAAAATTCACATAATTTGGACCCCTCTTCTTTTTGCATCTTATGAAGGATCTGGAGGTACGTGATGATCCCAATTCCCTAAAGGAATGATCATATCCAAAAAGACTAGGTAGTGAACCACCTAAAACTTGCAGAACTGCTTCAGAAGTGGCCATCAATACTGATGTTGAGGCAAGGAAAAATTACTACACCCAAAATCCTTATCAAGAATCCAATACCTCCAATTCCAAAGGGAAATACCTAATGATACTGGAAATTCATGGAAGAGTTACTATCGGAATGAAATGACACTTTGAAGATAATCCATCAATCAGCTTAACATATGTATAAAGAACCACCATAAGCAAAATAATCAAACCAGGTAACTGATTATGATTGTCACACATCAGACTGCCGGTAGAATCTTGTAACTTCCGGCTCTATTGAGTTATTTGTCGTCCACTTGAAGTAATTGGTAGCAAAGACTAAGAAGACGTAGTCATACAAGACTTGCCGGTTTATAAAATAAAAGTCGGAGGTTAGCTTTTTCCTTCTCATTGCATCCCATCTGGGAGCATAATCCTCCAAAATCTACTTTATAGTATTCTTTATGCAGCTAAAAAGTCTACTAGATATTGATAAAGTGCACTATTTGAAAAAAGGAACGAATTACTCACAGCTACTTGAACATAAGAGACATTCAAAAGGAGGACATTGTTTCATCAGACAACCAAATCAATTTTAATTCAAAATGTCTGTCAATTACAACCCAATACTTCTGCAGGAATTAGGCATTTCCCTTTACCCGGATCATAAAAAATAAAAGTGAAGAAGATCTGAACTCAGTCAAGCTCCTATAGCTGTTGATGTACAGTAAATCAAACTACCATTTATACCTTTCCATCTTTCCTTCTAAAATTCACTCAAACTGACATGAGACCAACAGTAAATCCTCTAAAAATTCCATCTTCTCAATCAATTACTAATGCCCCAATATATACCATAAAAGCCCACAATTTTCACTTAATAACCAAGTGGGTATACTGGAAAACTAAAAATTCTTAAACAATATGACTATTTACTTCTCAGAAGGACGAGCAAAGACGGACCCACCTGAAAATCTTGAACTGTGGCAACAACCCAATTGTCATGCATGAAAATTAAATGAAAAAACAAGCTTAAAGTTTCAAACTTTGAGCAATTAAGCGTTCGCTGAAGGTTAAAAAACGAATCAAATCTAACAAACTCAAAGGGAAAAAAAGTTCAAATTTGATTTATTACCTTATAAATATCTGATGAAGAAGTTGAAACTTGAAAGGACCCTGGACAAATATCAGAGATTTTTGTTGTTTATAAAGAGGGAAATGAGTAAGGAAATCAATGGAACTCGATTAGCTTAGTTGCAAGTTGCGGCTACAAGCTTATACAATTTCTGTCAATTTCTAGAAACGTGAACAAAACTTTTCTTCTTCAAATAAACGTGAACAAATTGATTGATCAATTGGGGAGCAATCTATGGTTATTTTTGTCTCTACGTCATTTGATTTTCATTTCTTTTTTTCTTTTTAATTTTCTTTTGTTTTATTGCCTCCGATTATATTAATATTCGATTAAATTTAAATTCATATCAGGTCTTTTTTCATGTAAGTATTCCATAATGTTGACATTTCTTTTTTATTATGTAAATGATGAATAATTTTGGTAGTGAGTTCAATTAGTTCCAACAACAATAATAATATAATAGTAAATATAATTTTTAAAATAAGGTACAGAAAAGATAAAATGTAGGTAAATATTATCTCTTTTTTTATAAGATAGATCCTGATAAATTTTCAATTCAAAATAAAAATTATTGAAATAAAATTACAAATAAATATAATGATAAAATAACATAATACAAAACAATAAAATCAAAATAGTCTACTTTTAATCTTCTAAGTTGAATATTGATTTTTTCTTTAACCTAAATTGTACAGCTTAAAAGTTTTAAAATTATTTTTTTTTTGTTTAAAAAGTGTTTCAAATTCAAACAAAGATATTAGAAGTTGGAAGTCACAAAGAAATATGTTGAAGATATTATCTACTAAGTACTTTTCAAGTTTCAACTATTAATAAGTCTTCACGTCTCAAAAAAAATTATTTTTCAATTATTTACTTAATATTTCGTATTTATTTTGAAGGTCATTAATTCAAATTGCACCAAAAATTCTATCTACCAAAGGAGAGTATATATTCAAATTTGAAGTTGAGATCTCTCCTTAAAAATAAAAAAATATTTATCTTCCTGTTGTAATCTTCGATGATGATCATGATTCAAAAGTTGACGTTATGAAAATGATAATATTGTCATAAATACATCATATTGTAAATGTGTCTATACGTGTAATTTTCTGGATAAGCTTCAATCGACCAATCAACTTATAAGCAATTTCCCGAAAACGTACAATATTTTTCTCAAACTTGCTGTCAAACAAACAGCTCGCAAGTAGTTCAAGTAGACATCCAAGCTTACAAACAGTTTCCCGAAAAGCCTTGCAGTAATTTTCTCAAGTTTAAAATCAAGCAGACAACTTGCAAGTACCTCAAGCAAATAGCTTATAGATAGCCTAAAAATAACTTTGTTTTTTTAATAAATAAAAAAACTAATTCAATTTATTGTTACATCTTCCTCTGCTTCTTTGATTATATCTATTTGCCTTGTATTTTATCATTATTATTCATAACAAATGTTACCTTTTTTTTATTTGTTCTTCATTTTCTCCTTTATTGTGAGGTTGTAATGGCTTGTGGATATCATTGAACTTTTTGAATTGTTGGCCCCTGCTTTATGAGTTATTACTGCTACACATTGATTTTTTTTTTTAAATCAAAATCAAAAATCAAGCCGATTTAATTGGTTTCTGAATTTTTAAAATCAAACTAAATCAAATCAAATAAAAATCATTGATTGGATTTTGTATTGGTTTGGTTTGATTTTTCGGTTTATAGCTAGCTAATAATAAATTGATAATAGTAAAATAAAAGAGATATGAGATAACTATTTCAAGTGAACGTTAGAAATCAACAAATTTTTCTCTATTATCACAAGACGAATGTATCTGAATCTTCTATTATTTTTCAACACTATTCCAAATTAAGCTTTAACATGTTTAAGTTGCGTAATTGTAGAGGTTTTTTCACTTCACATGTCTAATATCCACACATAAATACTATATAACTTCAGATATAATGGTTAGCTCTTCAAAAATCAAAGTGGAAAACGTTTGAAAAGTAGATGGATGTCTTAGCAAAGAAAATTAAAAATCGATCGGTAATACATCACACCACATATAGACAATTAGACTTAGAGACTACAGTGTTGGATTTGGACATATTTTTTAAGAAACAAAATTTAAAAGTGTTATAG
>JACEIK010002446.1:123033-135350 GCA_018107945.1 Datura stramonium
ATTCAATTTAATTTTAAATATTAATTAAATTAACTCTTAATAAGCGGAAAAATATCACATAAATTAAGACGAAATGAATATATTATTTTAGACCTTTAATTTTTTTTTTCTTTTAAAAAACAAAGTAGCTAGGCACAATGAGGATTGTTAGAATTTGGAAAATCAAAATGAGAGATATCACAACTATACAAGGGCAATCAAGGAAACATAATTAAATTATTAATAAGACATTATTATATTATAGATTTGCTACCTTAATTTTGTCTCTAGAAACACAAAACCTCATTAGCTGTCCATGCTAATTAATAATGTTCCTTTTTTGTTGAATTTGTTGCCTTAATATTGAGACTTGAAGATATATATATATATGATTTTTTTCTAGTGTAGTCCGTTGTGCAACGAAACTACATAGATTTCATTATTTTTTTACTCAAGTAGTATAACTTTTTATAAAAAAAAACTAGTCCTGCGTTTTTTTTAAAGACTTTTTGATTTTCAATTTTCACTTAATATATTTCATATTATAAATATTTTAATATATTCTACGTATTTTTAATTTAAAATGACAATATTTAAACGTTTCTTACTTTTTAAAGAGAGCAGCAGATTGATAATTACATTAAAAAAACAACCAGGGTAAGAGAGATGACTTCAGTTGCAATTTCAGTTTTCATGCATTAGTTATTTGCCTAACAAATTTAGTTTTTTTTTTTTTTAAATTTAATTCTAATTTTGTACCTGACATGTAAAGATATTTGATATCAATTTCTTTTTTACTTTATTAAACTCGGTGCCAACAAATTGAACAGGTCTAGTATGCCAACCCCATATATATGTACACACTTTTTCACATCGTATTACAAATTTTAATGCATAGATGATATTGAATTGTTCATACCATGAAGTGTTTGGAAATTCTTTAAATTCTTTTTCTTTCTTGATGACATCCAGTTTCTGCAATTAGTGTCCTTTTTATTTTAAACTCTGCTAGGAGCCCTCACTTTTTGGGTTGGTGTATAAAAGTTGGGAACTTTCTTGATCTTTGTTGCAGGGTGGAGCTATAGCTTCGCCTGCGGGTTCAACAGAACCTAGTAACACTGAATCAAACCTTGTATTTTTGCAGATAATTATCAAGAACCCAACAAGCTAGATATTTAGAAACCAGAACTCATAAACTAAAAATTCTAGTTTCGTCATGTGTTTTGTGGGCCCATTGTTAAAACCTTGAATTTCCCATTTTTGTTTGTCTCTGTTTACAGGTTTGATCAAGTGAATTTCAATCTTTTATGGGTGACAGAGAGTTCATTGAACCATAGGATTTAAAGGGTGTTTTTTTTTTTGTGTTTGAGTTGATTGGAGAGGGTAAAAATGGAGGCAACATTAGGCCAGGGTGAGCTGGCCAAGTCAATGAGCCGGCGGTCCATGAGTAGGAGCGACAGGAGGGGGAGTTTTCGGTCAGTGAGTTCAAGGAGCTGGGCATCAGCTAGTGTTAGAGAGCTGTTTACTGCACCAGGAGATGATGTTTTTCAGAAAAGTGCAAGGGAAAATGATGATGAACAAGAGCTCAAATGGGCTGCTATTGAGAGACTTCCTACTTATGATAGGTTGAGGAAAGGGATTTTGAAGCAAACATTGGATGATGGAAAGATTAATTATCATGAAGTTGATGTTGTCCATCTTGAATTACAAGAAAGGAAACAGCTTTTAGAGAGTATTCTTAAAGTTGTTGAGGAAGATAATGAGAGGTTTCTTAGAAGACTCAGAGACAGGACTGATAGGTGACAGTGAAGTTAAAAAATGTAGTAACAAATTTCATTGATCTTAGTAAATTATGTGTTAATCAAATATATGTATGCATGGAACAGGGTTGGAATTGAGATTCCGAAAATCGAAGTTCGGTTTGAGCATCTTTGTATTGATGGAGATACATATGTTGGATCTAGAGCACTGCCTACTCTCTGGAATGCTTCTATCAATTTTGTAGAGGTACTATTTTATTTTCATCTGAATTTAATCTACAATAATTTTGATTGATAGTATATTTACAACAATTTCTTTTTTCGCTTTTTTCTTCGTTGTACTTGTTAAAAATTTGGTACTTGTACTGGTGAATTGATTTTTTTTTTCATGTTCAAATTTCATAGGGGTTTCTTGAAAAGATCAAGATTGTCCCTTCAAAGAAAAGGATCGTCAACATACTGCGAGATGTGAATGGAATCGTAAGACCCTCAAGGTATGTTCATCAAACTAGAGTTGCATTTAGAGTTAACTTATGAATCTAAATCATGGACAGTGAAGGATTCTAGGTATATCCCGATTAGTTTACGATTGGGTAAAAACACGATATATCACTTTATTTGATCTTATTTAGTATGGTTGGGATGGGCATTATGGAGATTGGAACTCCTATCTTGATTCTATGGTTCTTGCATTTTATAGGATGACGTTACTTCTGGGGCCTCCTGGTGCTGGAAAAACTACATTGCTAAAAGCACTTGCTGGTGTGCTAGACAAGAACTTAAGAGTGAGTGACTTTTGAACTTTCAATATGTGCCATGAAAGTTTTAATTAAGCGGTGTTTTGCTGACAATGTGTTCTTCTTTTAGGTGAATGGTAGAATCAGTTACTGTGGTCATGAACTATCAGATTTCATCCCTCAAAGGACATGTGCTTATATTAGTCAGCATGACATTCATCATGGAGAGATGACAGTTAGAGAGACTTTGAATTTTGCTGGACGTTGTTTAGGAGTTGGAACAAGGTATGAGCTCCTTACTGAATTGTCAAGGCGTGAAAAGGATGCAGGAATCAAACCTGATCCTGCAATAGATGCATTTATGAAAGCTACAGCTGTTGCAGGCCAAGAATCTAGTCTGGTCACAGACTATGTTCTTAAGGTTAGACTCCTGATTTCACTCGTAATTATTCCTGCATGTACAAACCCACCTAGAACTGATTATTGAAGTGAATTACAGATACTTGGGATGGACATATGTGCTGATATAATGGTCGGCGATGAAATGAGAAGGGGTATCTCTGGTGGACAGAAGAAGCGGCTCACCACAGGTATGTAGAATTATCACGTCAATCTAGGGAGTGTATCACATAAGCGTTGTTTTCGTCTTGTCTCCCGCAGCATCTATCCAGTTTGCTGAGTTTCTTCTAGTACATGCACCTGGTGACAACATTTAATGTGAAATTGGCTTTTCACTGACTGCAGGAGAAATGTTGGTTGGCCCTGCTAAAGTTTTCTTCATGGATGAAATATCAACTGGCCTCGACAGTTCAACCACATTTCAAATTGTGAAATACATGAGGCAGATGGTCCATATCATGGATGTAACCATGATAATCTCTCTTCTTCAACCTGCACCAGAAACCTATGATCTTTTCGATGACATTATATTGCTTTCTGAGGGAAAAGTTGTCTACCAAGGTCCACGTGAGAATGTGCTGGGGTTTTTTGAGAGTGTTGGATTCAAATGCCCAGAAAGGAAAGGAGTTGCTGACTTTCTGCAAGAGGTTACTTCGCTAAAGGACCAAGAACAGTATTGGTTCAGAAAAAATGAACCTTACCAATATATTTCAGTGGCTGAATTTGCAGAACGCTTTAGCAACTTTCATGTTGGGCAACAACTTTTTGATGACCTCGGAGTTCCTTATGAAAAAAGCAAAGCCCATCCTGCCGCACTGGTTACTAAGAAGTATGGTATCTCCAACATGGAACTCCTCAAAGCATGCTTATCGAGGGAATGGCTATTGATGAAGCGGAATTCCTTCTTATATATATTTAAGACATTCCAAATCACTGTGATGTCAATAATTGCATTCACAGTATTCTTTAGGACAGAGATGAAATCTGGTCAGATCGCCGATGGAGGCAAATTTTATGGTGCCTTGTTTTTCAGCCTCATTAATGTGATGTTTAATGGTACAGCAGAGCTTGCACTTACCATTTTCAGACTTCCTGTGTTCTTTAAACAGAGAGATTCTTTGTTTTACCCAGCTTGGGCTTTCGCTCTTCCCATTTGGCTTTTAAGAATTCCCCTTTCTTTTATGGAATCACTAATATGGATGGTACTTACTTATTACACCATCGGATTTGCTCCTGATGCAAGTAGGTATGTTCTCAGTTCACTCCTAACGACCAAAATATCTTGTGGCAATATAACAATTAGTTTAGACTATATGAATTCAATCTTACATTCTTGCTTGCACCTACAAAATTTTCAGGTTTTTTCGCCAATTCTTGGTATTTTTTGCTTTGCATCAGTCGGCTCTGTCTCTCTTCCGTTTTATTGCGGCACTTGGAAGGACTCAAGTAGTTGCTAACACTTTTGCAACTTTCACAATACTGATAGTCTTTGTGCTTGGTGGTTTCATTGTTGCAAAAGGTCAGTATTCTATTACACTCTTGGGAATTGGAAAACTCTCTGATTTGTTACTGATAGTCTTGGATTATAGGTGCAGGGATATCTACAAAATTGACAATATATTGAATGCATTGTTATGTACTGGTGCAGATGACCTGGAACCATGGATTCAATGGGGATACTACATATCTCCTATGACATATGGACAGAATGCAATTGCCATCAATGAGTTTCTGGACGAAAGATGGAATACTGTAAGCTCTACCATTATTGGTTCATAAAAAAGGCAGCATATATTGGTTTGACTTCTTTCATCAACATTAATTATCTTGACACATCCTATCCTTTGCATGTTGCAGCCCAACAATGACACAAGATTTTCTGAGCCAACAGTTGGCAAGGTTCTTCTCAAGGCAAGGAGCATGTATACAGAAGACTATGTTTTCTGGCTCTGTGTAGTTGCCCTATTTGCGTTCTCGTTTTTGTTCAACTTTTTCTTTATCTTGGCACTGACATACCTAAACCGTAAGTCCCAGATAGTCTGTACTACTTAACGTTTTAGAATCGGCTTATTGTTCTGATCAGGTCTTATAAGAATAATGCAGCATTTGGAGATTCTAGATCAGTTATTTCAGACGATGACAGAAGTAAGAAAAAGAAGCGAACAGAGTGGAGTTCAGCATCTTCAGTGCCAATGACTGAAGGTCTAGACTCTTGTATTTATCTAGTTCTCATGGTTACAGCTTTTATTTGTACAAAATGGTTTTATTTTGATAAGGTAAAGTTATGTTATTGATGTAATAGTACCGAGGAGGTACAGACATAAGTACAAAAGATGAGGCGCAAGCTCCCTGCTAAATTACATATTTAAAGAATCCAATAATTCTTAGAGAACTAAACTACTCCTACCCCACCAATGTAGGTTCTGTATACATTTGTACTTAACAGAAGAAAGATGTTACTTAATAGAACACTTTCTATTTCTCTCTAGCTGGTCCACATGATGCATCCATGGTCCTCCAAACTTGTTTCAGTCTTCTGTCAATTCACTGTCATTACCAAGCTGATAATAGACATTTAACATCCTGTGGCATTACCCAAGCAACCCCAAAAATGTTGAGAAGGAGGGTCCAGATCTGCCAGGTATAGTTACAATGAAGCATGAGATGTCTGATGGATTCTTGTGAGCTTTCACAAGAGTCTCTTGAGAACATATCAAGGATTTTAAAATTCCAATTTCCCCCATTCTTCAGCTCTGATACAGAGAACACCTTTTTCATCAACTTTGTGGAGGCCTTAATAGAATCTTAGGATGTTATCCCTAAGTGTTTGCCTGCATATCTGCGTGCAATGAGAAAAAGACAGTTAGTAGAACCATGTCCTGGTCAATCCAGATTTGAGAATATTCATATCAATGGAATGTTTATCTGCAATTAATAATTTTCTTAAAGGTCTGTATACTATCTCTCAAGTGCGCAATTCTGGTGGTTGTATGATCATCCCTTCATGAAATGCAATCAATGTTTAGACAATGTCATGATATAGGAAATGTTGAATCTTTTCTCTTCTTTTACCCTTTGCAAATATTCTGAATACCTGACTGATTATTACAGGTATAGTTATGGATGTAAGGAACACTGACAGCTCAGGTATTGAAGAAGCCAAGAAAAAAGGAATGGTGCTTCCTTTCCAGCCACTGTGCCTTGCATTTAATCATATCAATTATTATGTCGATATGCCAGCTGTAAGTAACATTTCTTGGTCTTTAAACATTAACTTTGTTATGATTCAGTTTTTACTAATTATCTGGTAATCAAGAATAGATGCTTCCCAAGGAACTTCTAACAATCTTACTGAAGTTGGACTTTGTGAATATGTACATGTTTTAACGCTTAATGTTGAATGGATCCTGGTTGAAAACACTACCTGTTAGTCGACTACTATTTTAGACGTACAAGCAAACTTCTCTGGTTGAATGAAAACTGTGATACAGCAATAACATGTCATGTTTGCAAAGAACTGACTACTATGACTATTTGGAACTTTCTATTTGATTTCCATGACTAGTCCCACGTTCTAATTATGATGCTAACTAGTGGGAAATGCTCCAGAGACAATCTTATAGGGATTCCGATCAAAGTTCCTAAAAGAATAAGCTTTCTTGAGTTACCAAACAATCTGTCGTATTCCTGAACAATATTATTAAGGCAGGGGAGGAATGGAATATGACCTTCTGTGGCCTATACTTAATCAGGAAATGAAAGCCCAAGGAGTTGACGAGACTCGTCTCCAATTGTTACGAGATGTTAGTGGTGCTTTCAGGCCCGGAGTTCTTACGGCCTTAGTTGGTGTGAGTGGTGCTGGAAAGACCACGTTGATGGATGTCTTAGCAGGAAGGAAAACAGAAGGCTACATTGAAGGAAGCATCAACATTTCTGGTTATCCAAAGAATCAATCAACTTTTGCTCGCATAAGTGGTTATTGTGAACAGAATGACATTCATTCTCCACATGTTACTGTTTATGAGTCATTGGTATACTCAGCTTGGTTACGTCTCTCTCCGGATGTAAAAGAAAATACACGGAAGGTGTGCTCTCTTGTCTTATCCTTTTACTTGGTAATATCAATGAAGTCTTACTTTGTGCTTCTGAATATCCTCCTGAACATTGTCATCTCCATGAAGAACTCAACTTTATTTTCTGTAAAAAAACTCTGTTAGTTTTTGTAGAAAAGGAGTTCAAGGACTGACTTCAACTTTTGGTCTTGTTTAGAATTTTGTTGAGGAAATAATGGAGCTAGTCGAGTTGAATCCACTGAGGGACTCCCTAGTTGGCCTTCCAGGGGTAGATGGTCTCTCAACTGAACAGCGGAAGAGGCTGACTATAGCTGTAGAGCTGGTAGCAAATCCATCTATTATTTTCATGGATGAACCGACATCAGGGCTTGATGCTAGAGCTGCAGCAATTGTGATGCGAACAGTGAGAAACACTGTGGATACCGGGAGAACTGTTGTCTGCACTATCCACCAGCCAAGCATAGATATCTTCGAAGCATTTGATGAGGTAATTATTGCAAGCAATGTTGAATTTCATAACTTGTGGTCTGTGGATACCTGTTTGTTGTGATGCAACTGTTCTTCTCATAATCATGTCAAATAATTTTCTTATAGCTGTTATTGATGAAAAGAGGAGGACAAGTCATATATGCAGGGCCTCTTGGTCATCATTCTCACCTTCTGATCGAGTATTTTCAAGTGAGGATCATATCTTTATCAGATTATGGGGGTGGGGGTCTATTAGAACAAATCAATGACTAAAGAGCTGTTTTTTTCTCAGTCTATTCCAGGGGTTCCTAGAATCAAAGAGGGATATAATCCTGCTACTTGGATGCTGGACATCTCGTCTCCGGCTGTTGAGGCTCAACTTCAAGTAGACTTTGCCGACATTTATGCCAACTCTGAGCTGTATAGGTAATTTAGAAGATTGGGTAGTATTTTTATTTTTACTTCTGGTTTGTTATTACTAAGCCTTCAACCTACCGTACTCGTTTTTTGCAGGAGGAATCAAGAACTTATCAAAGTACTAAGCATTTCTGCACCAGGATCCGAAGATCTTCACTTCCCCACGGAATACTCCCAACCATTTCTTGAACAGTGCAAGGCTTGCTTTTGGAAACAACACTTGTCTTATTGGAGGCATCCACGGTATAATGCCATTCGATTTGCTATGACAACAATGATAGGAGTAATATTCGGAGTCATTTTTTGGAATAAGGGGAACCAACTGTGAGTAATCTTCTCTGAGTCCCAAAATTTACATTTGCAGAATAGCAATCTTTCTTTTTCTGTCATCACTTTTATCTTAAGACTAATTATGACAACAGATCCAAAGAACAAGACCTGTTAAATATAGTTGGAGCTATGTATGCTGCTGTCATGTTCCTAGGTGGAACTAATACTTCAGCCGTACAGTCTATTGTTGCTGTGGAAAGGATAGTCTTTTACCGCGAAAAAGCAGCAGGAATGTATTCTGCACTCCCTTATGCATTTGCTCAGGTAAGAGTAACATCAAATTAAACATATACTATAATGTTTTCTAGAAAATCAATTGGTCGTTGAGAAGTAATTCGTACTTATGCCATATGCAGGTTGCGATAGAGACTATCTATGTCGCGATTCAAACTTTAATTTACAGCCTTATTCTTTATGCAATGATTGGGTTTCACTGGATAGCTGGAAAGTTCCTTTTGTTCTACTTTTTTGTTTTCATGTGCTTCGTCTACTTCACGATGTATGGAATGATGCTTGTTGCACTCACTCCGAACTACCATATTGCTGCAATCGTAATGTCTTTCTTCCTCAGCTTTTGGAACTTGTTCTCCGGCTTCCTCATTCCAAGAACGGTAAATATACCAAAGCACTGCATTATGAAAAATAACCAGATAAAAGAATCTTGCTATCACACATTTTTCTGATGAAATCATAACTACATATGCAGCAAATTCCTATATGGTGGAGGTGGTATTATTGGGCTTCTCCAGTGGCATGGACAATATATGGCCTTGTAACGTCTCAGGTAGGCGATAAGAACAACCCCATTGCGGTTCCAGGAGGCGGCGAGGTATCATTAAAGGTGTATCTGAAGGACAGCTTTGGCTTTGAGCATGACTTCCTGGGAGTTGTTGCTGCAGTTCATGTTGCTTGGGCAGTTTTCTTCTGCTTTATTTTTGCTTATGCCATCAAGTTCTTGAATTTCCAAAGGAGATAAGTGAAATTTGTGAAGTCAGAATAGAAAAATTAGGGTACACAGAGAAATGTGCATAAGCTAGATGGAGAGAACTTTTTAAAGAGAATTATAGCTACTACTGGTCAGCTGAAAGTTTTTGAAATCTCAATAATATTTTTTATATAAAAAGAATTCAGAAAGTCATCAAGCTATAAAGGATATGTTGACTAACGAGTCATTGGTGTATATAAAATTTTAATTCGTACTCTATCAAATAATAGTATAGAAGGATGTCGAATCCACAAAGATTGATTTATCTATTTTAAAGGCGTTTCTTATTTTAATTACTACTCACTCTAGTCCGATATAAATAAATTGTTAGAGTTGGCACACCCCTTAAAAAAGATGTTCAAAGATATTAATCAAAGAATAATTTGTCAATGTTTATCCCTTTTGATTCTTCCCAGACTCTTCCAAGTAGAGATAGTCATTATTTGAGATTTAAACCAACAACAATCCAGTGTAATCCCATCAAGTAGGGTATGGCGAGGGTAGAGTGTATCCAGACCCTCACCTCTATCTCAGAGGCAGATAGAAGTTGTTTTCGATAGACCCTCGGTTCAAGGATAAACAAATAAAAGCAATTCAAAAAAGGAAATAACGAATGAAACAAAACATGCCAAACATTATCTAAAGTACAAATAACATGATACATAAAGTTCAAAAAATAATAGATAATATCATAAATCTACGGGCAAGATACTATAGGAGTAATGCTGCGACTACTAGTATGGCAGACTTATTAAACAATACTCTACTCTCTGCTAACCTACTATCCTGATTCGTGTCCTTCACAATCTCCTATCTAGGGTCATATTCTCGGTAAGTTGAAACTGCGTTATGTACTGTCTAATCACCTCTCCCCAATGCTTCTTCGGCCTACCTCTACCTCTCTTGAAACCATCCCTTGACAACCTCTCACACCTTCGCATTGGAGCATACGGGCATCTCCTCTTCACATGTCTGAACCATCTCAACCTCGCTATCCGCATTTTGTCCTCCACTGAAGCTACTCCCACCTTGTCCTGGATATCCTCATTCCTAATCCTATCTCTTCTAGTATGCCCACACATCCATCGTAACATCATTATTTCTGCAACTTTCATCTTTTGAACATGAGCATTCTTAATTGGCCAATACTCCGTCCCACACAACATAGTTGGTCTGACCACCACTCTATAAACATGCCTTTAAGTTTTGGTGGCACCTTCTTATCACACAGGACTTGAGATGCGAGCTTCCATTTCATCCATCCTGCACTAATACGATGAGTGACATCCTCGTCAATCTCCCCATTACCTTGAATAATAGACCCAAGATACTTGAAACTTCCTCTCTTTTGAATAGCCTGTGTATTAGGTCTTACTTCTGCGTCAGCCTCATGCATCACATCATTGAACTTGCACTATAAATATTCGGTCTTGGTCTGACTCGACTTAAACCCTTGGACTCCAAGGTTTGTCTCCAAACCTCCAACTTAATATTAACTCCTTCACGAGTTTCGTCACTCAGAACTATATCATCTGCAAATAACAAACACCATGATACCTCCCCCTAAATTTGCCGTGTTAATGTATCTAGTACTAAGGCAAATAAAAGTGGGCTAAAGGTTGGTCCTTGGTGCAGCTCCATTAAAATTGAAAAGTGCTCCGAGTCCCCTCCCACCATTTTTACCCGGATCTTGACTCTCTCGTACATGTCCTTGATCACCCTAGTGTATGCCACTGATACACCTCTAGCCTCCAAACATCTCCACAAAACCTCTCTTGGACTTTGTCGTAAGCCTTTTTTAGGTATTTGAACACCATGTGTAAATTCTTCTTCCTCTCCCTAAACTGCTCCAGCAGTCCACTTATGAGATGAATAGCTTCTGTAGTAGAGCGTTCCTACATGATTCCGAATTGATTCTCTAAAATACTCATGCCCCTTCTCACCCTCAACTCTACCACTCTTTCCCAAACTTTCATTAAAAAGAAGGGTAATTATAAAAAAAAAAAATTAATACATTCTTGAACTTTAAATAATTTATTCACTTTGGACCATTAAAAAAGTGCAAACAATTTATTTATATTGGACTAGATGAAGTATTTGAGAAAAAGACTTCATATCTAGACAACTTCTTAAACTTTGACACATTTTGTAAGATATATACTTAACTTGATAGAAGTGTGTCTTTTGACACTTTAGATTGACGTGATAAATTATGTGTTTTACACTTCCCTTTGAGAGAGAGAACTTCTATTCCATTTAAATAAGCCAACAAAAGAAAATTTCTTAAAAGAAAAGTAGAAAATATACTTATTTATTAAATAACTTTTTTAATAATTTCAATTTTTTCACTGGTTCTTTCTCTTCTATTCACCAATATTTTTACTCTGCAATTTTAACAAACCTTTCTTCTCCCTTGCCGCAACCCACCTCTTCTTCTTCTTTGCCTATAGAAACATATTTTGTATAATTTTTTGTATTTTTGTTTCTTCAGAAATTGGCGATTTAAAAATTGTAATCGTTTTATGAACTTCCTAGTGCTCTTTTGGTTGTTATTGCAGTTGATGAATGAAATTCTCGACCGGTAACTTTTATTTGAATTTAACATTTAAACTCCAGAGATTATTGATAGGTCAAGCAAAATAGAAGTGAGTTTGTATTTTTTTTAATTGTTTTAATTCTATCTTTAGTTTTTTTTTATTAAAAAATATTACACGTGTCATCTAATAATTAGTCCATTTAAAATATTAAAAGCAAGTGTGCTTCACTAACTTGACCTTATGTACACAGGTGATCAAAAGACATGCTTTAATCAAATACAAGGATCTATCTGGTCGTTGACTAAGTCTGAACGTGTCAAATTTAAGGGGCTATCTATGTATTAAGCCTTGAGAAAATCAGAAAAGTTGAGTGGTGAAGTAACTAGTTAATAATACGTAATCAAAAAATTAGAATTTTTTTTTTCACAAATATAATAAAATGTGTTGAAATTCTAACTTTACTTGATATTTCTATTATAAAATAATATTTTTATTTCTTAATTTTTATTTCTCATAGATGTATAAATACCTCTCGTAATTGTATTTATGTATAATTACTGAAGTTGAACAATTAAATGCATTCCTCTCAGTTATATAAATTAATCATCAAATATATTAAAGAACCAAAATAT
>JACEIK010002446.1:143422-178425 GCA_018107945.1 Datura stramonium
CATCCGCAAGGTTTTCTCAAGTCATTAAAGGTTATTTTGATTTCCTCATGACCGTGTTATTCACTAGTGAAAATAATAAATGAGTAAAATTCAAAACTAATAAATGAAAGGACAAAAAAAAGATAAAAATGACAAAAGTAATAAATAAAAGGACCAAAAGAAGAAGAAAAAGGATAAAAAGTTAAATATAATAAATAAAAAAAAGACAAAAACAATAAATGAAAGAATTAAAAAAGAGAAAGAAGAGAGATTCACGCGCAATATAATGGAGGCATCCCAGTAAATAATTTAGGCCACTGGATATTCTGGAAATTAATACGTAAAGGAGCATATTTTTTAAATTAGTTCAGGCTTACGGTCTATTTTATGTACTTTTCCCTTCTCTTTAAGGCGGAATTCTCTATCGATATACTTCCTATTAAATTTCAGAACATTTGGTCATTTTAAGATTGTATAGAAATTATTCCTTTTTGGTGCATCAAATTCTTCATTCTTTCTAGAAAAATAAATTTCTTAATTTTTTTTTTTTGAAAAGCAAATTACATATTAGAGGTGTTTTTTTTTTGCAATTTTTTCTTTTTTTAGTTGATTGTAGGATTTGTTGTAGATTGTTAGGTATAATTTATGCTATTTTTAGAATAATTTTAGGGCCTCTCCCTAAATTTGGCTTCATAACATTGACTTTCCATGTGACATATCATACCACACTTTACTTTGGTTATTTTGATTTCTCTGTAATAGAATGCATTAACACATTTTATCACTAATTATATGCAAAAACGTGTACTTAAACATCTTTTCAAATAATACTATTTTATTTAATTAATTTATAAACATGTTTATTAGTTTCTTCCTTTTTATTTATTTTATTCACTATTACTGCTCAATAAAAATTATATTAAAATGAAGAGTAGGTTTTCTCTCTTCGTTGTCGGTGGACAATTTTTAATATATCGATAGTATAAATTCTAGTTAAAATGGGGTTTTGCCCAGGGAATCAATTCTTTTATGAAATAACTGAATATCAAGAAGTGAAATACTGTGTATAAAATTTTTAAACTTTTAACATACCATCATTTCCTACACCAATAAATCTTTCAACTCTGTCCCGACTCTTCCAAAATCTCTCATCCCAAACTTTTAATTTTTTTATAAAAAATTATAATAAGTAACTTTATTTTGTTCTTTTATTTTTTAATAACTCTTATTTACTAAAAAATATTATAATTTATATCGCATATTCAATGTGTTAATAATAATGTTCATAGGAAATTATTAACAAAAATAATTTTAAAATTATATTTATTTGCTTGTGGTCTACTAATAGTATGAATAAAATAGCTTATGTTAAAGAAGAAAAAAGTCTATAAATTAATTTAAGAAAATAGTATGTGTCAAAGAGTAAGTAGTGAAAATGTAATTATTTTATATTAATGATTAATAGTTCTTTTTTTTCTAGTTTTACTTTTTTCAATTTTCGTTAAATTTAGTAGATAAAGTTTGTTAAATATATGAAACAAATTTTTTATGAAATATTGGACTAAGAAATTATATTCAAGGGACCATTTTGAATCTACTTTAAGGGATATTTATATAATTTTCTCTTATATTTTAAGTAGGATATAGCAAATTTTATCAAAATTGTTTTATGAAATATGAAGCAAGGATTGAATGATTTTTGTATAACAAAACAAAGAATAGTGATTTTGAATAATAAATACAAAGTTGGATGACGACCAATGAAGTTTATGCCCTCCTATAACTGATCAACCGAGCTTTTGATTTGTGTCAGGATATATATATATATATAGTGTGTCATTTCCGATAAAATGATGAACCTCCTTGGTCCATCTAGATCCTTTGCCTATGCTCATTTCTCCCATCCTCATCCTAACCCCTATAGTATTCATAGATTATATACAAATATATTTCACTCATTTCTCCATCCTCATCCTAACCCCTATAGTATTCACTTAGATTATATACAAATATATTTCAGATAATATTTTTTACTTACTATCAAATGCTTAAAAAAAAATTCACTTATTTTTGAGAAAATATTTTCAATTTTTTTTTTATATAAACAGATTGAAACAATGGTATATATAAAAGCTTAACTAAATTAGTTTTCTTTTTTTTCCCCAACTCCAAAAATCTACTAAAACGCTCTACCATGTTAACCCCTGTATATAAGTATTCATCCTATCACTAATCATTAATCAACCCCATGAAGTTCTTGAATAATTTTTTTTAAAATTTTGTTTTCTTTCTTTCACAAAACACCCACTTACTGCAACTGGTTTCATTTCTGTATTTGTGTATAATTTTAGTTCTTTTTTTTTTGTTTTTGTTTTTTAAACTCATTTTTGTCTGTTCATTATTATAGTTATACGTCGTTTCAGATTTGCCCACTTCTTCCTCCTGCATGATAGGGGTTGTTCGATCCTTCTCTTGTTTTTTTTTAATAGTAGAAACGTGGAAAGTTTGCTTAATTAACTGTTGCATTATAACTATATGTGCAATTATTAGAAAGTTGGAAACTTTCTTGATCTTTGTGGGTCCATTGTTAAGAAAACTGTGGAATTTCCCAACTTGAGTTTGTTTTCTGAAGTACCCTACTTGGGTTTTTATTGGAAGCTAGAGGATTGGAGTAATGTATATGTATAACAATATTGTTCTCTGTTTACAATCTTTTGTGGGTGACAAGAGGATTTAAAGGGTACTTTTTGTTTTTGTGTTCTTGGAGAGGGTAAAATCGATTGGATTAGATAGATATACCGTTAACATAGGTCATCTTTAAGAAAAAACGGAATGGAGGGAACATTAGGCCGGGGTGAGCTGGCCAAGTCAATGAGCCGGCAGTCCATGAGTAGGGGAGGCCCGGGGATGAGTATTGGATCAGTGAGTTCAAGGAGCTGGGCTTCAGCTGGTGCTAGGGAAGTGTTTAATGCACCAGGAAGTGGTGTTTTTGAGAGAAGTACAAGGGAAAATGATGATGAACAAGAGCTCAAATGGGCTGCTATTGAGAGACTTCCTACTTATGAGAGGTTGAGGAAAGGGATTTTGAGGCAAACAGTGGATGGTGGAGAGACTAATTATCATGAAGTTGATCTTGTCCATCTTGGATTACAAGATAGGAAACAACTCTTAGAAAGTGTTCTTAAATTCGTTGAAGAAGATAATGAGAGGTTCCTTCGTAGATACAGAGACAGGACCGATAGGTGAGTGAATATAAAAAATGTATCAAATTTCCTTGATATTAGTTAATTAAAAGTGTTGATCAGCTTTTGCATGGAACAGGGTTGGAATTGACACTCCGAAAGTTGAAGTTCGATTTGAGCATCTTTGTATTGATGGAGATGCATATGTTGGATCTAGAGCACTGCCTACTCTCTGGAATGCTTCCATCAATTTTGTAGAGGTACTGTTTCATTTCAATCTTAGGTAATTTAGATTGATATTATATTGACAACAATGCCTTTGAGGTTTTGTTGTACTTGTTAAAGTTTTCATTTCATTTATTTGGTCGTCGTTAATTGTTAAAAATTAGCTGACAAAACTTGGTACTTGTATTGGTGAATTGATCCTTTTTTTTTATTTTCGTATTTAAATCTCACAGGGGTTTCTTCAAAAGATCAAGATTGCTCCTTCAAAGAAGAGGGTTGTCAACATACTACGCGATGTGAATGGAATCATAAGACCCTCAAGGCATGTTCATCAAACTACAGTTGCATTTAGAGTTAACTTATGAATCTAAATTATGGGCAGGTGAAGGATTCTAGGTATATCTCAATTAGTTTACCATTGAGCTAAAAACAACAGCATATCACTCTATTTAGTCTTATTAAGCATGGTTGGGACAAGCATTATGGTTCTGTGGTTCTTGCATTTTATAGGATGGCGCTACTTCTGGGGCCTCCTGGTGCTGGTAAAACTACATTGTTAAAAGCACTTGCGGGGGTTCCAGACAAGGACCTAAGAGTGAGTGACTTTTGAACTTTCAATATAAGGCCTTAAAGTTCTAATTGAGTGTTGTTTGCTGACAATGTGTTCTTCTTTTAGGTGAATGGTAGAATCAGTTACTGTGGTCGTGAACTATCAGATTTCATCCCTCAAAGGACATGTGCTTATATTAGTCAGCATGACATTCATCACGGAGAGATGACAGTTAGAGAGACATTGGATTTTGCAGGACGTTGTTTAGGAGTTGGAACAAGATATGAGCTTCTTACTGAATTGTCAAGGCGTGAAAAGGATGCAGGAATCAAACCTGATCCTGAGATGGATGCATTTTTGAAAGCTACAGCTGTTGCAGGCCAAGAATCTAGTCTGGTCACAGACTATGTTCTTAAGGTTAGATTCCTGGTTTCACTCGTAATTATTCCTGCATGTACAAACCCACCTAGAACTGATTATTGAAGTGAATTACAGATACTTGGGATGGACATATGTGCTGATATATTGGCCGGTGATGATATGAGAAGGGGTATCTCTGGTGGACAGAAGAAGCGGCTCACAACAGGTATGTAGAATGTCACATCAATCAAGGGAGTGTATCACATAAGTGTTGTTTTCGTCTTGTCTCCCGCAGCATCTATCGGTATGCTGAGTTTCTTCTAGTGTATGCGCCTTGTGACAACATTTTAATGTGAAATTGGCTTTTCACTGAATGCAGGAGAAATGTTGGTTGGCCCTGCTAAAGTTTTCTTCATGGATGAAATATCAACTGGCCTCGACAGTTCAACCACATTTCAAATTGTGAAATACATGAGGCAGATGGTCCATATCATGGATGTAACAAGCGATAATCTCTTCTTCAACCTGCACCCAGAAACCTATGATCTTTCGATGACATTATATTGCTCTGCCATGATAATCTCTCTTCTTCAACCTGCACCAGAAACCTATGATCTTTTCGATGACATTATATTGCTTTCTGAGGGAAAAGTTGTCTACCAAGGTCCACGAGAGAATGTGCTGGAGTTTTTTGAGAGTGTTGGATTCAAATGCCCAGAAAGGAAAGGAGTTGCTGACTTTCTGCAAGAGGTTACTTCGCCAAAGGACCAAGAACGATATTGGTTCAGAAAAAATGAACCTTACCTTTATATTTCAGTGTCTGAATTTGCAGAACGCTTTACCAATTTTCATGTTGGGCAACAGCTTTTTGAAGACCTTGGAGTTCCTTATGACAAAAGCAAAGCCCATCCTGCCTCACTGGTTACTAAGAAATACGGTATCTCCAACATGGAACTCCTCAAGGCATGCTTATCGAGGGAATGGCTATTGATGAAGCGGAATTCCTTCTTGTACATATTTAAGACATTCCAGATCACTGTGATGTCAATAATTACCTTCACAGTATTCTTTAGGACGCATATGAAATCTGGTCAGATCGCAGATGGAGCCAAATTTTATGGTGCCTTGTTTTTCAGCCTCATCAATATAATGTTTAATGGTATTGCAGAGCTTGGACTTACCATTATCAGACTTCCTGTGTTTTATAAACAGAGAGATTCTTTGTTTTACCCAGCTTGGGCTTTCGCTCTTCCCATTTGGCTTTTAAGAATTCCCCTTTCTTTTATGGAATCACTGATATGGATCGTACTTACTTATTACACCGTCGGGTTTGCTCCTCCTGCAAGTAGGTATGTTCTCAGTTCACTTCTAACAACCAAAAAATCTTGTGGCCTAATTGTTAGTCTGATGAGTCATGATATCTGGTTAATGTGAATTTATGGTGCACATATAACAATTAGCTCAGGAACTATATGAATTCAAAGTTACTTTCTTGCACGTACGAAATTTTCAGGTTTTTTCGCCAATTCTTGGCATATTTTGCTTCGCATTTGTCGGCTATATCTCTCTTCCGTTTCATTGCTGCACTTGGAAGGACTCAAGTAGTTGCTAACACTTTATCAACTATCACAATGCTGATAGTCTTTCTGCTTGGTGGTTTCATCGTTGCAAAAGGTCAGTTTTCTATTACACTCTTGAGAGTTCTTTGTAGTCTTGGACTATAGGTGCAGGGAGATCTATAAAATTGAAAATTTTCACATGGCATGTCCAATATGTTGAATGCATTTTTGTGCACTAGTGCAGATGACCTGGAACCATGGATTCAATGGGGATACTACATATCTCCTATGACATATGGACAAAATGCAATTGCCATCAATGAGTTTCTGGACAAAAGATGGAGTACTGTAAGCTCTACCATTAGTTCATAAAAAAGGCGGCATATATTGGTTTGACATTTTCCATCAATTTAATTAATCTTGACACATCCTATCTGTTGCTCTTTTGCAGCCCAACAATGACACAAGATTTTCTGAGCCAACAGTCGGCAAGGTTCTTCTCAAGGCAAGGAGCATGTATACAGAAGACCATGTTTTCTGGCTCTGTGTTGTTGCTCTATTTGCGTTCTCGTTTTTATTCAACTTTTGCTTTATCTTGGCACTGACATACCTAAACCGTAAGTCCCAGATAGTCTGTACTACTTAACGTTTTAGAATCGTCTTATTGTTCTGATCAGGTCTTATAAGAATAATGCAGCACTTGGAGATTCTAGATCAGTTATTTCAGATGATGACAAAAGTAAGAAAAAGAAGCGAACAGAGCAAAGTTCACTATATTCAGCTCCAATGACTGAAGGTCAAACCTCTTGTATTTATCCATTTTTCATGACTACAGCTTTTATTTTTACAAAATGATTCTTTTTTTTTAGGTAGGGTGATGTTATTGATGCACAAGCTAAAGTACGAAAAATGCGCAAGCTCCCTACCAAATTACATCTTTAGAGAATCCAAAAATTCTAAGAAAACACTCTATCAAACTGCTCCTGCACCACTATAATGTAGGTTCTGTATACATTTTTCCTTAACAGTAGATGCTTCTCAACAGAACACTTTCTATTCCTCTCTAGCCAGATGGTCCACATGATGCATAAGGGAATGGTCCTCTAAACATGTTTCAATCTTCTGTTAATTCTCTGTTGTTACTTGTTACCAAGCTGGTAGTAGACATTTAACATCTTGTGGCATTACGCAAGCATAGTTACAATGAAGCAAGAGATGGCTGATGGATTCTTGTGAGCTTTCACAAGAGTCTGTTAAAGTATCTAAAGGATTTTAATAATCCAGTTTTTCCCCTTCTTGAGCTCTGAATTCTGATACAGAGAACACCTTTTTTCATTTACTTTGTGAAGTGGTGAGTATTTGAATTCTGTAAGAATCTAGTGGGAGGCCTTGATAGAATCTTAGGATGTTATCCGAAGCGTGTTCCTGCATATTTGTATGCAATGAGAAAAAGACAGTTAGAACCATGTCCTGGTACGAGGTTGGTCAATCCAGATTTGAGAATATTCATATAATTGGATTGTTCATCTGCAATTAAAAAATTTCTTAAAGGTCTGTAAACTATCTCTCATGTGAGTGATTCTGGTGGTTGTATGACCATCTTCATATGACCACCCTTCATAAATTGCAATCAAGGTTTAGACAGTGACACTATATGGGAGATGTTGATTCCTCTCTCTACTTTTACCATTTCTAAATATTCTGACTACTTGAATGATTATTGCAGGTATAGATATGGATGTAAGGGACACTAACAGCTCAAGTAATGAAGAAGCCAATAAAAGAGGAATGGTGCTTCCTTTCCAGCCCCTGTCCCTTGCATTTGATCATATGAATTATTACGTCGATATGCCAGCTGTAAGTAACATTTCTTGGTATTTAAACTATAAAGAAATGAATCTTGGGTCTAACTCAACCCAAAAGCTAGCTCTTGAGGGGAGGATTGCCCAAGCCATATTAAAGAGAGCACCCATTCCTTTTTCAGCCGATGTGGGACTCTTCAACACCCCACCTCACGCTCAGGGCTGGACATCTAGTATGTGGGCAATTTATTCTGGGGGCTCATCATCGGTAAACAATAATTGAGATGGATCTTGTTCTGATACCATGTAAAGAAATGGATCTTGAACATTAACTTTTTTATGATTCAGTTCTTATTAATTATCTCGTATTCAAGAGTACTTCATGAATATATATTGTGTGTGTGCATGCGTCTCTCTCTCTGTGTGTGAGAGAGTGCGTGTATCTTAAAGTTATGTGTGTGTTTGTTAGTCAACTACTCTTTAGACCTACACGCCAACTTCTCCGTTCTGAATGAAAACTGTGATACAGCAATAACAGTCATGTTTGCAAAGAACTGATTGCTAGGGCTATAGGGACTTTCTATTTGATTTGCATGATTAGTACCAGTTCTAATGATCATTTGGCTAACTAGTGGGAAATGTTTCCTAACAATCTAATAGAGGTTACGTTCAAAGTTCCTAAAAGAATAAGCTTTCTTGAGTTCCCAAACAACCTGTTGAATTATTGAGTTAATATTATTAAGGCAGGAGGAGGTGGGTGGGGGGAATGGAATATGAACTTCTGTGGCTCATATTATTGTGGTACTTTATCAGGAAATGAAAGTCCAAGGAGTTGAGGATACTCGTCTCCAATTGTTACGAGAAGTTAGTGGTGCTTTCAGGCCCGGAGTTCTGACGGCCTTAGTTGGTGTAAGCGGTGCTGGAAAGACCACGTTGATGGATGTCTTAGCAGGTAGGAAAACAGAAGGCTCCGTTGAAGGAAGCATCAGCATTTCTGGTTATCCAAAGAATCAATTAACTTTTGCTCGCATAAGTGGTTATTGTGAACAGAATGACATTCATTCTCCACATGTTACTGTTTATGAGTCATTGGTATACTCAGCTTGGTTGCGTCTCTCTCCAGATGTAAAAGAACATACAAGGATGGTGAGCTCGCTTGTCTTATCCTTTTACATTGTGTAATCAGTGAAGTCTATTTTCTTCTGAGTATCCTCTTGAACGTTGTTGTCTTCATGAAAGAAGTCTACTCGATTGTCTGTTAAAAACCCTTGTAGTTTTCATAGAAAAGGAGGTGAAGGACTAATTTCGATTGTTGGTCCTGTTTAGAATTTTGTTGAAGAAGTAATGAAGCTAGTCGAGTTGAATCCTCTGAGAGACTCCCTAGTTGGCCTTCCAGGGGTAGATGGCCTCTCAACTGAACAGAGAAAGAGGCTGACCATAGCTGTAGAGCTTGTGGCAAATCCATCTATTATTTTCATGGATGAACCAACATCAGGACTTGATGCTAGAGCTGCAGCAATTGTGATGCGAACTGTGAGAAACACTGTGGATACTGGGAGAACTGTTGTCTGCACTATCCACCAGCCAAGCATAGATATCTTCGAAGCATTTGATGAGGTAGTTAGTACAAGCAGCGTTGGATTTCATAACTTGTGGATACCCGTTTGTTGTGATGCAACTATTCTTCTCATAATCATGTCTAATTATTTTCTTGCAGCTGTTATTGATGAAAAGAGGAGGACAAGTCATATATGCAGGGCCTCTTGGTCATCATTCTCACTTTCTGATCGAGTATTTTCAAGTGAGGATCACATCTTTATCAAATTATTGGGGTGGGGGTCTAGTAGAACAAAGCAGCAACTAACGAGCTGTTTTTTTGCTCAGTCTGTTCCAGGGGTTCCTGGAATCAAAGAGGGAAACAATCCTGCTACCTGGATGATGGACATCTCGGCTCCGGCTGTTGAGGCTCAACTTCAAGTAGACTTCGCCGACATTTATGCCAACTCTGAGTTGTATAGGTAATTTAGAAGATTGAATAGTTGTATTTTTGTTTTTCTTCTGGTTTTATATTACTAATCCTTTGACCTACCTTACTCGGTTTTTGCAGGAGGAATCAAGAACTTATCAAAGAACTAAGCATTCCTGCACCAGGATCCCAAGATCTTCACTTCCCCACTGAATACTCCCAACCATTTCCTGAACAGTGCAAGGCTTGCTTTTGGAAACAACATTTGTCCTATTGGAGGCATCCACAGTATAATGCCATTCGGTTTGTTATGACAACAATTATAGGAGTAATATTTGGAATCGTTTTTTGGAAAAAGGGGAACCAACTGTGAGTAATCTTCCTTGAGTCCCAAAATTAACATTGATAATAACAATCATTCTATTTCTGTCATCACTTGTTTTCTTATTGACTAATTATGATAACAGGTCCAAACAACAAGACCTGTTGAATATAATTGGAGCTATATATGCTTCTGTTATATTCCTTGGCGGAACTAATACTTCAGCCGTGCAGTCTGTTGTTGCTGTAGAAAGGACAGTCTTTTATCGAGAGAAAGCAGCACGAATGTTCTCACCACTCCCTTATGCATTTGCTCAGGTAAGAGTAACTTCAATTAAATGTATGTTGTAGAATTTTTAGAAAATCAATTGGTCATTGAGAAGTAATTCATACTTATCATATGCAGGTGGTCATAGAGACTATCTATATCGCAATTCAAACTTTTATTTACACCCTTATTTTGTATGCAATGATTGGATTCGACTGGACAGCTGGAAAGTTCTTTTTGTTCTACTTTTTTATTTTCATGTGCTTCATCTACTTCACAATGTATGGAATGATGCTTGTTGCACTCACTCCGAACTACCACGTTGCTGCTATTGTAATGTCTTTCTTCCTCTGCTTTTGGAACTTGTTCTCTGGTTTCCTTATTTCAAGAACGGTAAGTAAACCAAAGCACTTGCACGATCAAAATAATAAGATGAAAGATCTTAGTATCGCGCATCTTTCTGATGAAATCATGATTGCATATGCAGCAAATTCCTATATGGTGGAGGTGGTATTATTGGGGTTCTCCGGTAGCATGGACAATATATGGCGTTGTAACCTCTCAAGTAGGCGACAATAACAAATCCATTGAGATACCAGGAGGCGGCGAGGTACCATTGAAGTTGTATCTAAAGGACAGCTATGGTTTTGAGTATGACTTCCTGGGAGTTGTTGCTGCAGTCCATGTTGTTTGGGCACTTTTCTTCTGCTTTGTTTTTGCTTATGCCATCAAATTCTTGAATTTCCAAAGGAGATAAGTGAACCTTTGAGTCAGAATAGAAAGTTTTGCCTACACGTAAAATGTACATAAGCTAGGCAATTTTTGGAGAATTATAGCTACTGCTCAATTAGTTTCTAGTTTGGATTTGGAATTGAGGCATAATTTGTTTGGAGTATCCCAATGAAATATATAATGAGCATGTTCCATGTGGTTTAGCTTTAAAAACACTTTCTACTTTTTAAGATTTCTCTAGGGGTAATACATAATTAGCTTCCCGAACGTATACTTTATTTTCAACAAGGCACTATATTTTTCGCTTTGCCGGGGTCTTATTACCCCTCAAATAATTCGAAGTGAACCTAATACAACTTTTCAAGCTCAATATCCGTTTTAAAAGAAGGGTGTGTATTCACACACCTAATATAATGACACCTGTTTTTTTTTATTTTAAACTACTTTTGTTTTAAATTCCTTATTTTCTTTATAGAGGAATTAATTGATGGATATTATAAATGAAGGAGAAAAATGGCAATGGAATAAGTTAGGGGGTGCGGAAATCTTTTGTTGCCAGACAACCATTTTATTGCAATGGAGGTTGAGGTTCTACGAAGAAGAGGAAAACAAAGAAAAAAGAGAATAAAATGAAGACAAAATAGGAAATTTTTCTTTAAAATGCTATAAAAATAAAATTTTAAATAATTTCCTCCCCACCCCCTATGCTACATAGGTGTAGCAACACTAAAAAATCGCTACTAAAAAATCACTATTTTTCCATTGAAACTTCTCACCAAAAAATATTAAGTGGCTATTCTCACTGATATCGGTGGAAAAAAGTCACATAAAAAAATCATGAAGTTTTCCATTTCAGTGGGAATCTGTTTCCCACTGTGCGTTTTCCCAGTAAATTGATTCGGTGGGAAATGAGTGAGAAAATCATATTTTATAACACAAATTTTCTCCATTATTTTGCGGTGGAAAAAATTTCTATTTCTAGCTGTGAAAAATGATTATTAATTTCACTTTAAATTAATTCAGAAATAATTCCGCAAAATTTAAGTGTCTTCTAAAAATAAGATATCAATTCAGGGGTAATTATTATGTGTTATCTCATTTCTCTATGGGAAAATGACCAATTTCAGGATTGAAGCTAACTTTAACAACAGCTGTAATTTTTTCATTTTATCCTACTATATTATGTTGACATTACAAACCTAAATAAATAAAGTGTCAAATCTGTCTAACATTTTAAACTTTTAGATAGGCAATCAATCATGGAATCGAATTATATAGAGATTCTGAATTCGAGTCACACAAAATCATCCATCAACAACAAATTATAACTTCACATAGCCGATAAAAATAATTTAGATCACACGTGAGGGTGCATCATGTTGCAAAACGAAACAAATAAATAATTATGTCGTCTCTCTGTCAGTTTAGGCTTTTATATGTAATGGTTCATAAAGTTCAACTCATAACTCAAGTCTCAATGTCCAAGCTGCTATAAAACTAAAACCATGAATCTGCTACAATTAGTAGATTCATTTTCCAACTTCAAATTTAACAGGTAAAGAATGAAGAATAAATAAAAATCTTTTGACTTCAAATCTGTCTTTAACAGTAGAAACTTATAAATTTGAAATCATATGATCAAGAAAAGACAAAAACTTGAATCTGTTGGAAACTCCAAAATTTGACAAAACATGGTATACAAAAAAGTATGATTGTCTTTAAACTCCAAAATATACTCAATCTTGGCTTTTTTTATCATCTGCAGACATAGAAACCTCCACTATATATAATTCCCAACTTAGTTCCTCCAAATTCAACTCAAGATTTCCCCTTTCTCCTCTACAGTTGAAAGTCAGAAATAGAAGAAAAAGCCTTTAGATTCTAAAGTTACATTCTTTTCATTCATACTGATTCTATTTCATTCACTGTATATACTTATTGTAAGTTCACTGATTATTTAGTGCTTTCTTTCACTGTGATATATTCCATTGAGCAGTGGCATAGCTACGTCGACGGAAGGGTGATTAGTTGAACAACACCCTTCATCGGAAAATTATATTTTGTATATAGAAAATAATAATGTATATAGTTCAGAAATTACTTTTGATAGATATGTATTAAATGTTGGACACCTTTAGCGAAATTTCTTGGCTTCGTCATTGCCATTGAGCATAACTTAAGTAACACATTTTTGTTTTTCCATTGTTGTGTAGAACAAACAGCATTGAGGAAAGTATTCGAGAAAACTTGGTCCTGGGCAGGGTGAAAAAAGCTCTGTAGAGGATAAGGATGGAAGCATCAATGAGGGAAAGTGAGCTGGTGAGGTCCATGAGCAAAAAGGCGAGTTTTTCATCAGCTAGCAGGAGGGGATCATGGGCTTCAGCAAGCCTTCGCGAGGTGTTTGGTGCACCGGGAGGGGATGTTTTCGCGAAAAGTGGGAGGCAAGATGATGAAGATGAGCTGAAATGGGCTGCAATTGAGAGGCTTCCAACTTATGACAGAATGAGGAAGGGGATTTTGAAGCAAGTGTTGGACAATGGAAGAGTTATTCATGAACAGGTTGATGTAGCTCATATGGGAATGCAAGAAAAGAAGCAACTTATGGATAGTATACTAAATGGTATTGATGAAGATAATGAGAGGTTCCTTCTCAGGCTTAAAGATCGTATCGAAAGGTGAAAAATATATATGAACTGCTTTTTTCAGCCTTTTCAAGAATCAAAATTCTTATTATTTGGAGTAGAAAGTATGAGATAATAAACTTTGTCAAACAGGGTTGGGATCGATATTCCAAAAATCGAAATCAGGTTTGAGCACTTGTCAATTGAAGGAGATGCATATGTTGGTAGCAGAGCTCTTCCAACACTATGGAATTCAACCATCAACTCATTAGAGGTAGTTAAATTTGCATTATCTGAATCTTTTGTATATCTAGGACATTGTTCAGAAATATCTAATATTAATACTTAACCTTGAGAATCATTCTTTGATTTTTGTTATGTGTAATAGGGACTTCTTGGTCTTCTGAGGCTTTCGCCGTCTAAGAAGAAATCTGTCAAAATACTGGATGACATTTCTGGAATTGTAAAACCATCAAAGTATGAAGTCTTTGTCCTAATATTTAGGCCTCCTTTTTAATATCTTTTGACATAGTTGAGTTTCTGACCAGTTGTTATCATTGTTTTCCGTAAAATTTTTGGACTCCTATTATTAGGATGACACTGCTTCTTGGACCTCCAGCCTCAGGAAAAACTACATTGTTGAAGGCACTTGCAGGAAAGCTGGAGCAAGATCTTAGGGTGTGTCATTTTCTTTCAGAAAGATCATTCTTGGTGTTCTTTTAATGAAAAACCTGTTAATCTTGTTAAAACTTGACATTCTTGAACTTTGTTCATTTCAAATTAATGTAGGTAAAGGGGAAGGTCACCCACTGTGGTCATGAACTCAAAGAGTTCATTCCTCAGAGAACTTGTGCTTATATCTGCCAGCATGATCTTCATCATGGTGAGATGACAGTAAGAGAGACCTTGGATTTCTCGGGGCGCTGCTTGGGAGTTGGTGCCAGATATGAACTGCTAGCTGAGCTCTCGAGACGAGAAAAAGATTCAGGAATTAAACCAGACCCTGAGATAGATGCATTCATGAAAGCCATATCAGTGGCTGGGCAAAAGACCAATTTGGTCACTGACTCTATTCTTAAGGTCTGCTTTCCCTCCTAAAATATGAAGTTTCATTTATTTTCCACATATATTAAGGTGACTGACAAGTTTTTTCACCAGATACTTGGACTGGATATTTGTTCTGATACAATGGTGGGTGATGAAATGAGAAGGGGTATTTCCGGTGGACAAAAGAAGCGTGTAACGACAGGTATATGATGAGTTAAACTACCCATGTTCTAAAGTTGGTTTTGGTTATTCTATTCTCAAGAAAGATCATTACCAAATTCAAATGTGATAGCACATAAAGGTTGGTAATGGTTATGAATGCAGGAGAAATGCTGGTTGGGCCTGCAAAAGTTTTCTTGATGGATGAAATCTCGACTGGTCTTGACAGTTCAACAACATTTCAAATAGTCAAATATGTGAGACAGATGGTTCATATTATGAATGTGACCATGATAATCTCCCTGCTTCAGCCAGCCCCTGAAACCTTTGATCTATTTGATGATATTATCTTGCTTTCAGAAGGGCAAATTGTTTACCAAGGTCCACGTGAAAGCGTTCTTGAGTTCTTCGAGAGTGTTGGATTTAAATGTCCTGAAAGGAAAGGAGTTGCAGATTTTCTTCAAGAGGTTACCTCCAAGAAAGATCAAGAGCAATATTGGTCCAAAAAGAATGTTCCCTATCAATTTGTGTCAGTACGTGACTTCGTTGAGCACTTCAAATCCTTCCATATCGGGCTAAAGCTTTTCGGTGAAGTTCAACTTCCTTATGACAGAAGTAGAATCCACCCTGCAGCATTGGTGAAAGTAAAGTATGGTATCTCAAACAAAGAACTCTTCAAGGCATGCTTGTCAAGGGAGTGGTTGCTGATGAAACGTAACTCCTTCATCTACATTTTCAAGACTGTTCAGATCACCATCATGGCTATCTTTACATTCACTGTATTCTTTAGAACGAAAATGAAGCACGGTGAAGCAGAAGATGGAGGAAAATTTTATGGTGCACTGTTTTTCAGCCTCCTCAATGTGATGTTCAATGGCATGGCTGAGCTTGCGATGACTATTTTCAGACTACCAGTCTTCTTTAAACAGAGAGATGCTTTATTTTACCCAGCATGGGCTTTTGCTCTTCCAATTTGGCTCCTTAGGATCCCCATCTCACTGATGGAGTCAGGAATATGGATCCTCCTCACATACTACACTGTTGGATTTGCACCTGCAGCTGATAGGTATGCCCACCATATTCCAAGCTATGATACAGCAATAGATCCTAGCTGACAATCGCAAACTTTCAAAATTCGCTAACAAGTTCATCACCTTAAATAGGTTTTTCCGGCAGTATTTGGCCTATGTGGGAATTCATCAGATGGCGTTGGGACTCTTCCGTTTCATTGCAGCCCTTGGAAGAACACAAGTTGTGGCCAACACTCTTGGTACCTTCACATTGTTGTCAGTTTTTGTCCTTGGTGGATTTATCATTGCCAAAGGTTAGCAACTGAAACTAGATATATTAGCTAATGAAGTGAGATTAGTTAATCATTTCAAGATTGAAATTCCATCATACTGTGATTCTGATATATGTAACTGGTTGTTCCAACAGATGACCTCCAACCTTGGATGAAATGGGCATATTATCTTTCCCCCATGTCATACGGACAGAACGCAATAGTTCTTGTTGAATTTCTTGATAAAAGATGGAACAAGGTAAAATGAGCTTGTATTTAATTACATCTTAGATATTCATTTTTGATTTCTATCTTTAGATATTCTAAGAATATCTTACGCTCTTCCAGCCGAATGAGGATCCAAGCTTTCCAGGAAAAACAGTTGGAATTGAGCTTCTTAAAGCCAGAGGGATGTTTACAGAGGACATTTGGTACTGGATTTGTGTCGTTGCACTGTTCGCGTTCTCATTATTTTTCAACCTCTGCTTCGTTGCAGCACTCACATACCTAAAACGTAAGAAAATGATACTTGATAGTGAATTTCTTCGTTTTCTGGACATAAGCTTCAGTTTTGACCATCTTTAAAAACTTGATTGCAGCTCTTGGAGATACTAAATCTATTACTGTGAATGAAGAAGACAGTCGAAACAAGGAAAAGAAGATGAAAGTAATACCAGATAAAGGTTCAAGATTAAGAACATCTCTTGTTTTCAAAATTTGAATTATATATCAACAAATGCCGTTGATGTGCTACCAGCTGCTTATTCATCTGTTCTGATATATCAGGAAAGAACACCTCGGAAGATGTAAATTCAAACGGTGTAGCAAGTGCAACCAACAAAAAGGGCATGGTGCTTCCCTTCCAGCCTTTGTCCCTTTCATTTGAGCATGTGAATTACTATGTTGATATGCCTGCTGTAAGTTCTTTTCTCTACTTCTAATGGTTTTCTATAATTGTAAAAAGAATATCGAGTCAGATCGATGTTGCATGTATAATTTTTTCTAGAACCTCTTCGATAAATCCTGCATCCAATGTTGTCTGTATATAATCAGAATTCCTTACTGATCAATGAATGATCTCCGAATCAGGAAATGAAAAGTCAAGGAATTGAAGAAACACGACTCCAGCTTCTACGAGAAGTGAGTGGTGCTTTTAGACCAGGTGTGTTAACAGCATTAATGGGTGTGAGTGGTGCTGGAAAGACTACTTTGATGGATGTTTTAGCTGGAAGAAAAACTGGTGGATACATTGAAGGGAATATCTGTGTTTCTGGCTATCCAAAGATCCAAGAGACATTCGCTCGAGTTAGTGGCTACTGTGAACAAAATGACATTCATTCTCCGCATGTCACTGTTTATGAATCTCTTCTATACTCAGCGTGGTTGCGTCTTCCTTCAGATGTCAATAAGGAAACTCGAATGGTATTAGCATTCTCCTCTTATTTTGCCTGCAAGATTTTCTTTTCATCCACTGAGCAAGCATTGACCGTTCTCTTTGTTTTGCTCAGATGTTTGTGGAGGAAGTGATGGAGTTGGTTGAGCTTACATTATTGAGAGACTCGCTAGTTGGCCTCCCAGGAGTTGATGGATTATCGACAGAACAAAGAAAGCGTCTGACTATAGCTGTTGAGTTGGTTGCTAATCCTTCCATCATCTTCATGGATGAGCCTACTTCAGGTCTGGATGCTCGAGCTGCTGCAATTGTCATGAGAGCTGTAAGGAACACTGTCGATACGGGGAGAACTGTAGTTTGCACAATTCATCAACCAAGTATCGACATATTCGAATCATTCGATGAGGTATTAAATTCTTGAATCTTGTCCAACATCTATGTTAAGTTAGAAGAGTCCACCAACAGTCTAGGGACCAGGTTCCTAGACTTATGTAACACAGATGTACGTCAAATAAAACAGAAACGGAATGAATAAGAAGACCAGTTTTTCACATGGAAAACCTCCTTGCTCAAGGGAGGAAAAAACCACGACCTACCTCGTAGGATTTAACAATCATCTTCACTAAATCACTGAGCGAAAGATGATTACAGACTCCAAAACACCCTAGGATTAAACTCTTAATCCCCAACTCCACTGAAGCAACTCTACTACAAGGTTTGTAATGCAATAACTCTACTGCACCTTCCAACAGGCTAACTCTAGCCAGAACTACACAGCTAACTCTAGCTATTCTCTCAACTCACTGTAGTTGAATAAGACTCCCATGACAATAAGAACGATAACAAAGGAAATACCTACACAGACTTCATATTGAAGAGTAGGCTTACATTTAAGATCAAAACACTAACTAAAAGGCAAAAAGACTGGAGGAATATTCAGGTTCACTTTTCTTCAAAACGTCTTGATGCTTTTAGAAAATATCGTTCATGCTGTTCACGACAGCTGAGCAAATAACCAGAAAAGAGAAGCTTCTTTTTGTAATTCCCAAAAACTAGGTTTTGAAACGATGTCCCCAAGGGATAAGTATGAGAGGGCACAACCGAAGGTGAAATTCTATTGGTTGAGTACACTGCCCTTTGCCACGTTGAGGCGCCTTTGCAGCACATTCATAGTCCCACTCGCAGACAGAAAATAGTACACTTTTTACAGCTGTAATTTTTGTCGGCTACCACATACTTCATAACTTATGTGAACCTGGTCCCTGCATAGTTTGCCCATCATCAAAGCAGCTGATCAAGGATACTACAATCTACAACTAGTTCATACAATCATCCACTTGAACTTGGATTTATCATGACAATGCCATTATCCATGCAGTTATTCTTGATGAAGAGAGGAGGACAAGTCATTTATGCTGGACCCCTCGGTCGCAATTCTCAACACTTGACAGAGTATTTTGAAGTAAGATCATCATAGATTTTGTACAATAGTTACCATTCTATTATAAGTCCTCTAGAATCATGCAAATGATCTTTATATACCAACTGTTTCAGTCTGTTCCTGGGGTTAACAAGATCAAAGATGGGTATAATCCTGCTACTTGGATGCTCGAGGTCAGTGCTGCATCTATTGAATCTCAGCTTGGTGTAGACTTCGGAAAAATTTATACCAACTCTGATCTGTATAGGTACGATAAACAATCAAACTGATACATTATCATTATTCTTTGTTCCATTCCCTACATCCTATGTTTTGGTCATACTAAATTTCCTGTAAACTCTCCGAATTTGCAGGAGAAATGAAAAACTAAATAAGGAGCTAAGTGCTCCAGCACCAGGGTCCAAGGACCTGTACTTCCCTACTAAATACTCTCAGCCCCTGTTGACTCAATTCAAGGCATGTTTCTGGAAACAACATTGGTCTTATTGGAGGAATCCACAGTACAATGTCATCAGATTTTTCATGACAACAGTCATTGGAATTATATTTGGCATCATTTTCTGGGGCAAAGGAGGAAAATTGTGAGTCATTCTCCTAAAACTTGAATACTGAGCTTCAATTTTTAGCACCGAAAGTGGATCAACTCTCAAAACAAATTATTCTTTCTATCAGTGAAAAACAGCAGGACCTTTCTAATCTTATGGGAGCAATGTATGCTGCTGTTCTATTTCTTGGAGGAACAAACACTTCTGCTGTGCAATCTGTTGTGGCCATCGAGAGAACAGTCTTCTATCGCGAAAGAGCAGCAGGGATGTTTTCAGCCTTGCCATACGCTTTTGCTCAGGTATATGAGCTGAAAATCTAGTCTAAACGGATTGTAAAGCATCGATTATGTCAACAAATCAAGCTTATTACTATTTACTCCTTGACAGGTGACTGTAGAAACTATCTATGTCGGGATCCAAACATTCCTTTACAGCCTAATCCTTTACTCAATGATTGGATTTGAGTGGCAAGCTGACAAGTTCTTCTGGTTCTACTACTACGTGTTCACGTGCTTCGTCTACTTCACACTCTATGGAATGATGCTTGTAGCCCTCACTCCAAATTACCAGATAGCAGCAATTGTCATGTCTTTCTTCCTCAGCTTCTGGAACCTCTTCTCTGGTTTCCTCATTCCTAGGATGGTAAGGGAAATCTTGATATCCCACAATTATTCTTCTTTTCACAAACTAAATATAATGTTTATAACATCTTTAAACTATGAGTGTTTGGCTAAGGTCATAAGCACTTTTGGACTTATCTACGCGTTTGGTGTGTTTATAAGCCAAAAAGGTCATACGTTGATTACCCTCAACTCATAGTTTTACGGCTTATAAGCAATTTTGATTTGATCAAACCTTTTACGATTGTATCCTGATATTTTTTGTAATCTCTGAAATACTCTTCGTAAAACATAACTTTTAATTCTCTCTCTATTCTATTTCGTCATTCGTCCTTTTTTTAATGTAAAAATACTTCAAATTTCTATACTATTGTAAATATCTTTAAGAGCATTTAAGTCATTTCAACCAAAAAAAGTGTTTATCAGCAAATTTTTACCTAACTCACTAATTGCTTATTATCAGCTTCAACACTTCTTCCAAAACACACAACTGCTTATTTATGAAATCAGCTTCAGCACCTAAATATGTTTTTCAGCACTTGATACTTATCAGCTAACTTGAGCGGGCTCTATATGTATATTGCAGCAAATCCCAATATGGTGGAGGTGGTACTACTGGGGTTCACCAGTTGCATGGACAATCTATGGTCTCATTACATCTCAATTGGGAGACAAAACAGAACTTGTTCATGTTCCTAGCCATGATGGTACTCCTGGTTACATTCAACTGAAGGATTACCTCAAACAATACTTGGATTATGATTTTGACTTTCTTGGAGCAGTTGCTGCTGCCCATCTTGCTTGGGTTCTTCTCTTCTTCTTTGTCTTTGTCTATGCCATCAGGGTTCTCAACTTCCAAAAGAGATAAAAGCCTGCTAAGTTTAACTTGTTCAGCTCTATACACAACATGTCCTATTGTTCCTTTCTTCCATCACTTTCTTTAGGATAAGAGCATTTATCATCTTGTTTTTGTTTGCCAGAATTGTAAAGTTTCATTCTTCCAAATTTGTATCAATTGATGTTTTTGATATGAAATAAAACAACGTTCGATCAACAAGCTTACTTTCTAAATTTTATATCAACTCTCTTATTTTGGATATTGAAAAACTTCAGCCTCGACTACTGGAAAGATAAATATTTACTCTCTACTTTTCTGTCATTTTGGGGAGAAAATAGAATAGACTAGTTCAACATTGTTTATAGATGTAAATCAACATAAGCAAAGAAAAACAGTGAAAGAGGTAACTGACAAACTCCAACCCAACCATGCAAATCATTAAGCATTAAGAAGCTTGGCATTTACCCCTAAATGTTATGTGCTTGATTTGCACCAAAAGTATACAAAAGGCACTCTGGAGCACTAATGTAGCAAAAGAATAGCCAATAATAGAGCAAAAAGAAAGGTACCATAAGCTAGTTAATAGGTTTTAAAGTTTGATACAAAGCTGAGGATATGAATTGAGTTCTGCCCAATTCACCATCTGTTAGTTTTCTTTGTACCTTTCTTCTGTCCTTCTATCTACATTACTTTCTTTTTTCCCCTTTCCTCTGTGCTTCTTTTCTATGTTCTGAAAGGATGGCGGCTGGTGGGTTCTCCCCAGCTGCAATGAAAACTTAAACCCTTAATCTTCCTCTACAGATTTGACGGGGGCATCTACGAAATCACGAATCTCTTTTTTGCTCTTGATTAAACATCTTCTCTTGGTGTCAATATCAACCTTATCCAAGTCTTCAGCTACTCCCATGTAACCATAGAGCAAAATATCCTCAACTTTATCCCCCTTCACATTTCTGTTGTCGAAGCCTTTGCCCTTGGTAGAAGTTACTACTCCAAAGTCTTCCCTTCCACGCTCTGCTTCCATGAAGTAGTTATGAAGCTTTTCTGCATCCTGAATGCCAGGAATAGTGCCCAAAAACTTCACCAGTAGTATACTGCGATTACCAGGCTTTCCCATACAAACCTTCATTCTACCACCACTAAAACCTTTACCTGCCATTGAAGATTACAGAGGAAAAAGAATATTGTCATCAATTACAACCAGAGGTAAGCACTCTAACAAATACAATTAAAGAAACTTTATAACTGTAGGATATGTTTATGAATTGCTATTGACAGTATATGGAAGCAGGGCAGTCATCCTTCTCCTCATAATAACATCCCCCTCCGGAGGACAGAACTCAAAACCAGATAAACAAAAAGTACCTCTTAGAAAGTCCTCAACAGCTTCAGTAGTCATAACTTTTTGCCCATCTAGGCCAGTTACCAATTCAGAGCAGTTATGTATAACAACCACTGGTGGCCAGAGAATAAGATCTTCTTTCTGGGCTAAAGCATTAGGAGCAGGAACAGCCACCGGAACCCATAGTTTGCCATCAGGGGGTGCATCACTGTTCCACCCCATTAGAACACATATTGCCCTGTGAAGACCCAAGTGTCTTGCTTTCAAACCCACCTTTTGCGACATAAAACAATGTGTTGCCAAGGATCGAGTATCTTTGAACTCTTTCAATTGACTGAAAAAGTAATATTATTTAGCAGTTGCAAAGATAAAACTAGTACGTGGCAAAATATACAAGATATAAATTTAGATAATTAGTTGGGCCATGCAAAATTGTCCATGTGAAGAAGAAACCGAAAGTGAAATAACCAACCTACTCCAGCACAAAAAAATAAACATTCAAAAGTCAAGAGGACGACAGGGTATCACAAGCACCCTTAGCTTGACTAGGCGATACCAACATTAACAAGTCAAACTGAGATGGAAGTCATATTGAGGACTCCAGGGCATGTTCTAACCAACGCAAGTTCAGCTTTAAAATAACCATATCCTCAGAAACCCACACCTTCTGAGGCCTATAACTATATCCAGCATTATTTTATTTTACTCTATTACTATGTCCTACAATGTTTGTTTTTTTTTTCCTTCATTGTACCTTGGCGCCACAGAATCTCCATAACCTTGTATTTTTTTATGTGACCTTGCTTGTATTTTTCTATATATTAATAGAGTCTGCAGATTCCTCTTACAGAGAACAATGTATTCAGCTGCTTATTAAGACGGTGGAACATAAGCACAAGGAGCATAGAGCATGTCCAGAAAAATTTGACCAGAATTAGAACTAAAAACTACCCCCAAGCACTTCAACGAACTTTGCCCCTCTCTCCAGAAGGAATGGAATTTAACTAAATCTTCTACAATTTCAAATTTTATATCGTCTTCCTGCTGCCACTATAACTTTATCTTTTAATCAGCAACACATTTATATCTTTGATAAAAGAAACAAATGCACATTTATACACAACTTTTATCTCCAAAAATTCTAGAACAGCAAATAGATCATTTGTTCCTTTTCTCCAACATGAAAACAAAAAGGGAAACCACTTTAACTGACACCACTCCAAAGAAGGACAAAGTTTATAGTTGAAGTTCAAGAAGTAAATAGCTTCGGAGATGTTTTTCTATAACTGCTTTCTATTTTCTGGCTTGAATACCCTACAAATAGATGTTATCTATTTTCTAATCAGATTTCCAGGAGAACTAACGTACTTCCGTCCAACCATCTAAACCTCTACTCAATTTTTTGTAAGAAAAGGTTCTTGATCACTAAGAACCAAATCCTTAATGAACCTTCATATAACCCTGTTCAGTTCAAGGCAAATTGGGAGAGAAAGACAGGCTCTCAAAAATTCGATATTAAGTTCCTTATCAAAAAGAATTCACACTGAATTGACCAATGCATAGAAATGGGTTGAAGCAACTACAATTTAATCATCCTCATATGACTTACAGAATATACGTAACAACGTTATAGTTCTGCTGGGACATTCCAACAATTCATCTGCTCAAACAATACCTAAGAATTCTTCATTAACAAGAACTCAATAATTGGCAGGCATAGCATGAATATTTCCTATGTTGGATCCATGCCATAAGTATCAAGTTATTTGTATTTCCATTAAACAGTAGTCCAAATAAGTTACAACAAGATAGTAAAAATAATTAGGAGACTTCAAAATAAACTTATGGCACATTATTCTTCAACAGCCTAAATGACGATATTCTTGAAAAGAGAGTGAATGCCACACAATGGTTCAACTACAATCATACTTGATTCTGCACGCAATGCTATTTCAGAGAAGCAGCTATAAGCTAGTCAAAGAATAGTAAGTCCAAAAGAAATTCAGAAAATGTTGATATTTTGAAGCATCCAAGTGGCAGCGCATAATATGTAACTAACATGCTATATGGTTATCATTCAATCACAAAAAAAGAGACAGACCTCTTGGCACAAACAATGCAGTATAAGCCACCAGCCCTCCCTTGCTCCTTGTATCTTTTGTGAGTTGCAACACTCTCATTCAACTTTTTGGTGTAAGATAGGAAGAAATTATGTACCAGTTGTTTAAATTCAATTGAGTCTTCAGGCAACTCAGTTTTTGCACAAGCTACCTGATCCTTTAACTCTCTAATCACGTGGTCAGATGCTTCTGTTTGTTTATCATCTTTGCCTCTGATCCAAACATTTTTTGTAAGATGATGTTTCATGTTACATTGAATTGAAACATACTGTCTTAGTGAACTGGGATTCTCATGCACCTTTTGCTTTTTACCAGGATTATATGGTCGAATAAGGTGCCTTTTCCCTTGATTTAATGAACCGCGATATGATAATAAGCCATCAGTGGCAGCAACTCTACCGTAAAGTTCCCCGCTGTATGCCCTTTCTGCCTGTCCAAACCACTTTTCATCCTCAAAGTTCTCCGGAGACAGTAAGCCACTAGCATCTTGATCATCCCACACCTCATTCCTATAATCTATATCTTGAGTTCTGTTAATGTTTCTCTTCCTTTCACTGAACACAGTCCGTCCAGAATTGTGCCCCATCTTTTCTTCATCTAAAATGTATTTCCTCTTTACTGACCTTACTGGATGACCATCGCAGCCAATTACACCTGACTCAATCTTCTTTAGTCGAACCTTATCTCCAAGCATTTCCATTTCATGTTCAAGCCGGGGTGATCTCCTCCACCTCTCAGCATAGGAATTAGAATGTTCATCCTTGCTGATATGGTAATCCAGTCGCCTTAGAGGAATCTCTTCATGACAGGGAACATCCAACTTTTCTATGTCTGATTCTCTTAGATTTTGCATATCAACAATAGTATCATCAGAATCCACATAAAACTGACCTTGGCTTGATCTCACTACTGATCTGCCATCAAAAAAGCTCATTGAGACTGCTTGTTTGTTCAAAGAATGGTGATCCCGTGAACTGCTGTTGATGACATCTCTTCGAGGAGACTCATCGTCATTAATATTCTCTCCAAGGGGTTCCAAAAGAATTTGTGCCCGAGCATGCCTTTTGTCAAGTACTGCTTGTTCAAGCAAAGTAGTCCTTTCATATGAATGACCATAATCACTAGTATCTCTAGGTCTCCCTTTGGGATATACATAATCCATATTGTCACCCCTAGGAGAACAAACTTTATCATACTGGTAGCTTGTCAGTTCCTTAGGCCCAGCTGCATAATCTTCCAGGGTATTATAACTGTGATTTTCACCATATTCATTGAGATATAATGGTTGTCTAAGCTTTGTGGAACTCCTTGAATGAGTATCCCCAAGAAAATGCATATCATCTTGAATCATAGGGGCACAATTCATCCTAGAGGTTCCAGAGGATGTGGTCAAACATTCCTTATACTGAGAGGAGGCAGCAAGATCCTTAGACCGGGATGCTGACTCCATGTAGAGCGAAACATCCTTGTGATGAAATCTAGATCTTTCCTCTCTTTCAAGCATTTCAATTGCCGACAATTTATCTAGAAGGAAAGGATCAGGGTAACGAGCAATCTCATCCCTATGCCTAATCTGTCGGGGTTGCACTTGGACTGATAAAGGACTCCTTGCAGTTTCCACATACTTTGAGGCAGATTGAGAGTCAAAGGGCAAACTACGAGCCCCTCGGATTGACCCATCTTCCAAAGCCAACAGTTTACGTCCGTTCAACCCATGATGATGCACACCGCCTCTCTCTTTATTCGCATCATGGCCTTGAACACATCTAGCACTGTCGTATTCATAATCATAATTCACGCCAGTGCGTGCAGCTTCATATCTGTTCTCATAATCAAAGAGCTCATATCTTCTCCCTATCTCATCCCTACTCAAAGAAGCCTGATAATTATGTGGAGGCTTTTCATGCACATGTTTATAACCATGGGACTTCAACTGAGGCTGGACTATATCACCTCTATAACTAAATTCCTCATCTCTCACCATTAACCCACTCCTCCTCGACTGGGATTCCCTTATATCATTTCTATCACTAAATTCCTCATCTCTCACCATTAACCCACTCCTCCTCAACTGGGTTTCCCTTGTATCACCTCTATCACTAACATCTTGATCTCTATCCATTACCTCGCTCCTCTGCCAACTAACTCGGTGGGGCCCTTCTTCTCTCCGAGGACTCAAACTCCTCTGCCTACGTGAAGACTGTTCCATTAACCCATCATGAGTCATGAAGCAACGATCAGAATCCAATTCAACTCCATGCGCTCTTAATCTCTCTGCCCTATAAACTCGTGCTTCAAAATCATCTGGCTCCACAGGCCTCATTTCTTCTTCTTTCTTTTTTCTTTTTTCTTTTTTTTCCTTCAGTACTACCGAATAAAGGACTCACCCCAAGTACTCTCCAGTTATTAAGGTTCACTAGTACCATATACACGAAACATCACTTCAGTACCACAATAAACAGAAATATATATATAGCACAAATATCCTTTAGCATCACCAAAATCTCAGTTAAAGCTAATATCTTCGTATGGAAAAAAGCTCTAGCACATCGTAGTCGTCGTTATCCCTCTACAATAAAAGATTGCAGTTCATTCACTCATTCAAGCCCTAACCCTAACTAACTCGTAGCGAGATTTAACAAAGATTTAGTTGGCTCTGACACTTCATGCACGAATGAGGAAGAGCAACATCTTGAACCATTTGGGTAGTGAAACGAGAACCGCCATGAACGATTTTAGTTGAGTTTTGTGTAATCAACTGTTAATACAGAGAATTTTGTTAAGCGGATTTGAGGGAACTCTCAATTTCCGTAGAATTGGGGAGCATTTTCTCACTACGCGCCGCTTAAATTTTGAAATTCTATTCGTCTTTTCGTTTTCCTTCTATTAATAATAATATACTCCTAATTATAAAATTAAAAAATGTTTGAATAATAATAAGATAGATACAAAAGGAGGGTAAAATAAATTTGGTTTGGTTATATATTCATTGGATTGTTGTATATGTTGGGTTATTTTCTTTTTTTTTTGCTGTTCATAATATTTAGATACATAAATGCAAAGCATCAACTAGTAGCTTTATGATTTTTTTTGGCCCTTATTTAGATACATAATGTGTTTCCAAATAAATAGAAATCAAGAGCATGAATAATGCATTTAAATTTTTAATTTAAGAAAAAAATTTAAATATGTCATCGAATTTAGAAAAGACTTAATTATGTTGGCCATAATATTGGTTTCATTTACGTCGCTGTTGTGAGTCAAAATGTCTATTCATGCTACTATTTTTTTAACGATGGTTTGCAATACCAGCTTTAACACGTGCACGCCTAACAAATAGACCACGTCACTATTTTTAAACTAGTAGAATAAAAATAACCAGACAAATAAAAATTACTTGCCCCAATATTATACCCTATCAATGTCCATTTTACCCAAACTCCACCTTACTCCTCATTCACACAATCCAAATTCCTAACCTCAAGCTTCTTCATCTTCTCTTCACATCTTCTTTCTCCCGGATTATTTTTATTTTCATGATTTAAAAATAGTGACGTGACTCTAATTACTGAGCGCGTGTAAAAACTAGTATTGCAAAAATCGCTGTGAAAAAATAGTGGCGTGGATAGACACTTTGACTCACCACAAGAGTATAAATAAGTCCAATCATTAATGTATGGCATAACCGATCTTTTCTAAAAGTTTGATGGTATTTGAGTTTTTCCTTAATTTAATATTCTAAAATTAAGTTTTTAGGTTTTGGCCGCTCTTAGATGTTTTCCTTTCTACGTGAAGAAAATAAAAGGTTAAAGAAATTTATAAACTAATTCAAGTGTCGAATAGTGGTGAAAAAGAAGGATTGGTGTGGTGAGCCGACATGCCATTTTGGCTTAAAAGGGAATGTAGTTAATGTATGAAGGGAAAATTTCAAGACACTTTTGTTGAAATGAAATGATCAAAGAAACAATAAAGAAACAGAGAAGAAGAAGAAAAGAGAAGAAGAAAGCAGAAGCAAAAGTCAAGAGGAAGAGGAAGAACACATATTTGCAAGATTAACACATAGTGATGTAAATCTGGAAATGGAAACTTGATTTATTGTAGATTACTTTGAGCTATATATATACTTGTATGATCCGCCGAGGAAAAGAAAGAGAAAAAAATCGTAGGGAAAAGTTATTATAAACTAACTCTCAACTAACTAACTAACTTTAACTAACTAGCTAGTGGCCTAACTAATTCTAACTAATTTGCTAACTACCACTAGGCTCTTCAATCAAAACTAAATTCCTGTAATTTAACACCCTCAAGTCGAAGTGAATAATTCAATTGCTTAAAATCCGTGAATGCTTGCTTCCAGCAAAGGCTCTTGGTGAGAAGATTCGCAAGTTGATCATTTGTTGAAACATGATGCAAGCCAAAGAGTCCTCCATGTAGTTTTTCTCTAACAAAATGACAATCCACCTCAATGTGTTTGGTTCGCTCATGAAACACAAGGTCCTTTGCTATGAATATGCTTGACTATCACAAAATATAGGTATAGGCAAGTCGATTGGGACATTCAATTCACTCAAGTAACCCGTCCAACCAAACCTAACTCTCCCAGCGCCTTTTCCGATAGCACTATACTCGCCAAATCGAAGACAATGTAACCGTATTCCCGCTTCTTGAATTTCCAACTTATTGGACTATCACCCAAGAATACAATGTATCCACTAACTGACTTCCTTGCGATTGAACAAGTTGCCCAATCTGAATCACAATATGCATACAAGTTGTAATCTGCTTGTTAGACAAAGTGAAATCCTGGAAGTGCAGGATCACCTTGAGATAATGCAGAACATGCAAGGCCGCCTTGAAATGAGACTCTAGGTGATTGCAGAAATTGACTAAGATGCTGCACACTATATGCAATGTCCAACTCCGGTATGTGTGAGAAAATCTCGCCACTAACCAGTCTTCCGTACCGAGTAGCATCAATAGTGGGGGAATCATCACCTAGTTGGAGTTTTATAGTGCAATCAAGGGGAGAAGTAACGTTGTACAACCCGAACAAATAACTCCCGAAGTAAATCACTAAATTTCTTTTGAGTAATCATCACACCACCTGTCATTATACTTAAACTCCAAGCCTAAGAAGTAGTGTAATCTCGCCCAAATCTTTTATCTCTCTTGAATCTGGCTATGAAGGAATGATTTGAGTGATCGAATTTCACTAGAATCTCGGCCTCGTGAGAATTAAGTATCTACATACACTGCAACAAACACACACGAACTGCCAGATTTTCTATAAAAGAGAGAATAATCACTTGCCGAATTCTAACATATCCTCTTGAACAAAGAGAGGTGGATAGCTTGTCATATCACTGCCTACTTTCTTGTTTTAAACTACAAAGACTTTTTAAGCTTGGTAAGCCATGTTTCTGCCTTCAACTACCAAATTTCGTGGAACCTCCACATACACCTCTTCATAAAGTTCACCATGAAGAAAAGCATCATGACATCTAGTTGGTATAAGTTCCAGCCTCTTTTCACTGCAAGCTCACTAAAACCCCCACAAAGGGTCATCTTGACTAATGGGTGAGAAGGTTTCAGATAGTCACGCGCCCTTTGAGTATATTCCTTACTACAAGCCTAGCTTTGAACCTTTCCACACTTCCATCAACCCTTATGTTTAATCTTATACACCCATTTGCACCCTATGGCCTTTCTTCCCCGGTGGAATTCAGATTAGATCCCATGTATCATTGCATACAAAGCATCAAACTCCCGCCGCATGGCTGCGGATCAAAGATGCTTTCATAAGAAGCAGTTCCTTATCATGTTGTGTAAGTTGAGTTACCTGCTCAATGTCTGGATATGAGATGGTTAAGGCCTTTTGGTGATTGGATGGCATGGTCAGCAGAAAGGTAGTGTGTAGGTTAGGCAAAGTAGGCATAATCCTCGCAAATATCCCGTACATTGCGATGTCCTGGAGGATCTTCAAAGGTGTGGAATTACTTGTGGCGGTGTTGTAGTTTGAGAAATTGAGTGGTTTGCAGGTAGGAGTCTGAATGAATGTTAGGATAAACAGGAAGGTTCTGGGTAGTATCTTCACTTGTGTTTGGCCGTGATGTATGTTGGTTAGTTTCGATGTCAAGGTAAAAGGATGCTAGGTATAAAGTCATGAACTACAGTTGGTGTGCAAATGTTGTTCAGATGGAAGTTCATTAGCAACTACAGTAGGTATGCAGTGTTTGGAGAAATGATCATTATAATTAATAGACAACTATGAGTGATGACTCTTAGAATTGTAAACGTAGGGACCCTTGAGAAAAACTTGGACAATCGTACTTGGGTGTAGAACCAAAGAAGAAGCAACAAAAGGAAAGACAGATTCATGAAATACTACATCTCTAGAAACATGTATTTTCTTAGTGGCTAAGTCTAGTACCTTGTACCCTTTTATGTCATAAGGATATCCAACAAATACATGAGGTGTTGCTCTTGGCTCAAACTTATCTTTGTGTGTTTTGAGTGTAGTTGGAAAACACAAGCATCCAAATGCTTTCAGGTGAGAATAAGTAGGTTTCTTGTGGTAGAGGAGTTCAAAAGGAGTTTTGTTGTTGAGGATTGTGGAAGGCATCCTATTTATGATATACACTGTTGTTTTTTAGGCATTCTCCCCAAAAGATTTCAAAGGTAATTTAGATTGGTAAAGCAAAGCTCCGCAGTTTCTAAAAGGTGTTTGTGTTTTCTTCAACCACTCCATTCTCACAAGTGTAAGGGCAAGTCTTTTGATGTATGACTGCTTTAGACTGAAAGAAGGAAAGAGCCTCATTGTTGGTGAATTCGATCCATTGTCTGCTCTAATGGTTTTAAGTGTACTTTGGAACCGATTTTCAATGAGAGATAAAGGTTTTGATGCTCAATGACACCACTTTTACATTGCAGCATTTATATCCATGTATTGCTGTAATCATCTACCAGAGTAAGGAAATACTTGTGATTATCATGTGTGGGTGTATGATATGGTCCCCAAATGTCCACATGAAGAACATCAAAGATTCTAGTGGATTTAATGGTGCTTTGGGTGAAAGGCACTCGCTTGTCTAGCCATAGGCAAACCAACATAGGAAAGACTGCTTAGGTGCAAATTGGACAGGTATAGTTGGGATACACCTATCTTAACAAAAGGTACATGTCCTATCTATTATGCCACAAGTAATCAACATTGTTTTCTACAAAATATAAAATTCAAAGAATCAACATTTTCCTTGAGTGAGAATTCATTACGTATGAATTACTAGACAACATTAAGGTACATTTCTTATTGAATGAGAAGTCATTACATAGGGAATTTCAGGCAATACAGAAGATTCATTATTCAACTTTTCACAAGGCAAACTATGAATGTTTACAGAGCTTGGATTACATCCTTTCAAAGCAGGAGAAAATAGACTTGCCGAATTGCAGTGTATTGAATGAGGCGTAATGTCTCAAGCTGTGGCATTTTGAACAAAGAAAGTAGAGTCCATCTTAGCTTTACCAATCTCCAGTGGCTTCTTTCCATGGCAAGCCATGCATTATACATAAAAGCATCATTGAAACTAACAATACTTTTAAGATGTGAAGCCAGGCTATGTAATCGAAACCGTATTGAATTTAAAACTAGGAACAAACAAGACTCTATGAATGATTAAATCTGGGTCCAACAACCGCATTACCAACTCAGTTACTTTAACTTATATCCATTAGGTAGGCTTACTAGGAAGGGATAAGGTAGTATTCCTAATTCGTGACAAGAGGTTCTATTGAAGGTCATGTGATGTGTAGCACCAGAGTCACCCATCTGTGAATCGCAGACAACTTCAAACATTTACATGACAAAGTTACCTATTCTATTTATAGAGGAATAGCATGCTAAGATACTCCGCAAGGTTTACACCCACAAGCATTGTTGTGCACACTATCTTCTGGCTGACCATGCTGCATCCTTGTTAAAAGACTTACCAAATGTTCATATTGATCTTTGACAAGTTGGGACTGGCTTGAGTTGATCCTTCTTGACTACCGCCTGTACAATTTCCATGAACATGTGATGCACTTCCACCCGCATTCCTTCCTTTTTTGTGAATTTAAAATTTGGTGCAAAACCATGTAGCTCTATAACATTTATCTTTAGTGTGGCCAGACTTCTTGCAGTGTTCACAAAAGAGACTAGACTTATTAAATGAGTGTCCGCATCCACTTGCATTACTTCCACTGAAGTGTCTCACTCCACCATACCGCTATAGTTTGTCCAGAGTGTGTGTCCCCCAAATCTACCTACATTAAGTGAAGCAGACTAAATCCAAGTCGACTACCTTGAGGCTTAACTGCCCTTGTTTTCTTCCTATGTCAGGATGGCAAAATGCATGAGCCATGTTAGGTAGTGGATTCATCATTAGGATGTTGCCCTGACTACAATATAAACCTCATTTAGACCCATTAAGAATCGAATCGCCCCTTGTCTTGCTCCGCCTTCTGAGAGCAAATTTTGCTCACAAACACACAAACATGTGCAATGCATATTCAGATCAAGTGCACTCAGTTCTTCCCAAAGTTTTCTCAATTTTGTGTAATAAGCAGTGATGTCCAGATTACCTTGAACAAACTCATTGATGTCTCTTTGTAATTGGTAAAGCTTAGGTCCATTAGTTTGGTCATACCTTTCCTCAAGCTCATCCCAAAGCTCATTTGCATTGTTCACATACTGCAAACTATCCATTAAATCTGGTGATAGGGAATTCAACATCCATGAGGTGACCATGTCATCACACCTTTCCCACATTGCATAGTTATCTGAGTTAGAATCTGGTTTCTTACATTTTCCATCGATAAATCCTAGTTTGTTCTTCACTGATAATGCCCTGAGGATGCCTCTACTCCATGATCTGTAGCCTGTGCCATCAAAGTTTACCGGAATCAATGCAAATCCTGCACTTTCCGATGGATGTATGTACATTGGACTCATCATGTCCAGAAAACTTTGATTTCCAGAGCTTGAATTTGATGTTCCCTGTGAATCTTCCATTATCGAACTATGTTGAATGGCTGAGATTTGTGAGTGAGATGATCAAAAGAACACAGTCGATTGTGCACAAATCGATCTGAAAATCAGTAAGCAGAGAAACAGAAATGAAGAAAGCAAACAAATCGATCTTCAGTTGAATCTGAATTGAGTCGAGCAACCTAACTCTGATACCATGTTGAAATGGAAGCTGTGAGCAGTAAACAACAAGAAAACAGAGGAGAAGAAGAAGCAGAAAGGAAAAGCTGAAGAGGAAGATCACAGATTGCCTCTATGCAATGAAATCAACACACAGTGATGTAAATCTGAAAAATGAAAACTTGATTAATTGTAGAGTGCTTTGACCTATATATATACTTGTATATGATCTGAAAATAAGAAAAGAAAGAGGGAAAATCAGGGGGAAAAGTTAGTTATAACTAACTTTAACTAACTAACTAGTGGTCTAACTAATTCTAACTAACTATAACTAACTTGTTAACTACCACTAAGCTCTTCAATCAAAACTATAATTCTAACACAATTACATTTGTAGATTACCATACTATGTGAAAGTCATAAAAAGATCTTTTCTATATTTAAACATTATGAAAAGAACACATATGGTGAATGATGTACCTCAATTTTTCATGGCAAAATTTCCATGAATTCAGAATTCTCAGGAGGTGGGGGCGAGTGGAAGAAACTATCAAAAGAAAAATATGCCGTGTGTGGACTATTGGAGTCTCACTAATATAACTTGTAATACTAAATATTGACACTCTTAAAAAGTCTTAACCAAAAAACACTCCAGAGACTAACAAGAGTACATTTCTATCCAATGAATTTGATATATAAATCATCTAACAAGATGATTGATTTGCAAACACCAATTCTTGTATTAGGAAAAAAAAGAGAAACCTGCTGTCTGTTATAGTTATGGTAAGAAGTTGCAATCTTCTCTTTGCTCTTGTAGTCTTCATTCTGCTAATTCATGTCCATACTTCACTGTCTAYTRTTCCCAATATTAGTACTGATGAAGCTGCTCTTCTGGCCTTCAAATCTCGCATTTCTTTTGGTCCTGACAACATCTTAGCAACCAACTGGTCTTCTTCCACCCCAGTTTGCAGCTGGATTGGCATCACTTGCAGCTCCCACCACAAGCGAGTTGCAGGTTTAGACATTTCTAGCATGCAACTTCACGGTACCATTCCTCCACACCTTAGAAACCTCTCATTTCTTGCTTCCCTAGACATTAGTAACAACACTTTCCAGGGAGATTTGCCGGAAGAACTGGCTCATCTGCAGAGGTTGAAATTGATTGATGTCGCAAGAAATAACTTCACTGTTTTCATTCCGTCATTTTTATGTTCGTTACCAAACCTTCGCATTATGCTCCTTTCGATCAACCAATTTTCGGGGAAAATACCATCCGCACTTTCGAATCTAACGAAGTTGGAAGTGTTGATAGTGCAAACAAATTTTCTTGAGGGAGAGATCCCCCAAGAGATCGGTGATCTTCGTTACATGGAATTTTTAGACATGCAAGGTAACCAACTTTCTGGCTCTATACCAACATCAATCTTTAACATTACAACAACGCAAATCATTGCTCTTACCACC
>JACEIK010002447.1:6640-18707 GCA_018107945.1 Datura stramonium
TTTTTGGGCTGAAAAAGCTCGTCGATCCAAATGAATCATTCTTCTGGTCTCTCTTCGCTCCCCACCCCGAAACTGACCCACGGCACAGCGCCCATTCGCTAATTCACGCAAAAACTTTAAACATTTATGTCATCATGTCCTCTAATTGTTAAATTATAAAAGAGAATAAAGCAGAAAAGAGTAAATATGCCTTTTCTGATTTTAAAATATTTAAAATATTTATTTCACAAAATTTAAAATTTGAATGTTCCCAAAAATTATTTAATATCACAAGGATGCACAACACAGGTATTTTCGCATTTAGGAATTTACCCTCTCCGATCCGTGTCAATTACAAAAGTACCAAAAAAAAAATAACCCGATGCCTTTTAGGAAACCTTCTCCATACCAAGCAAGGATTGAAGGATTTTCTAAAAAAAAAAAATCAACTAGGTACCTTTGTTATTATTTACAGTCGTTCAATTCCAAAGTAAAAATAATATAGTAGTTATGGTGTGGAAGAAGATTCACGTTCTTGGTGCGGGCTCTTACGGCAAAGTTTATTTTGCAGTGAAGATCGATTCTTCTTCATTATGTGCTTTTCGTTGTTGCTGTTAAATACACTGATATTTGCCACTCAATTTCACTTCAACAAGAAGCACAAATCTTGACAACTCTTAAAGGTTGTCCTTATGTGGTTCAATTCTTTGGAGTTGACATCAACATCGACAACGGTAATATTCCAACTTACAATCTGTTTCTTGAATACGCATGTAGTGGATCGTTGCACGATTTGATCATCAATTCGAAGAGAGGAATGATAAAGATGTCAGAATTGGAAGTAGGTTTCTACGCATATCAACTCTTAAAGGGTATTCAACACGTTAATAAGAAATGGTGGGTTCATTGCGATATTAAACCCAATAATATTTTGGTTTTCGATAATGCTGCTAATAATGAACGTGGTGGAATACACGAGTTGAAGTTGGCCGACTTTGGATTGTCATTGAGAGTAAGTGATGGAATGGCATATGTGACTGAAACTCCTTTCAGCAATCGGGGGACTCTACTTTACGCGCCGCCAGAATCTTTGATCGATGGTTTTCATGCCAAATCTTATGATATATGGTCGCTGGGGTGCACTGTGGCGGAGATGATGACTGGGAATCGCGTTTGAATTTATCGCAACTTAAAAGATTTGCAATGGCAGATTATGAATGAAGCCCCTATAATTCCGAGTAATGTCTCTGAAATTGCCAGAGATTTTTTGTACAAGTGCTTCATAAGGGATCCTCAAAGAAGATGGACATCCGAACAGCTACTCCAGCATCCTTTTATTCAACAAGCTGCTGCTTTATGTGCTTCATCTAATTCAATGCCTGAAACTCAAGGGAAGACAGCAAGGGTTAATCCTTTTGGTTGCACACTCCCACTTCCTGAGAAGGACTTCATCAATTTGCTTTTTGAAAGTAGTATATAGATACAATGAATCGAATAGGAAAGCTATTATGGAGTGGTATTTATTTGGCAGAACCCAAATTTTGTGTCAAAATGAGTAATATCCCCTCAGATGTATATTACTTCTACAGTTGCTTCTAATGTTTAGCCAAAAAAAGTAACATAAGAGTTGTTTGTTCTTTTGAGTAATGTAACTTAGATTCAATCACCCAAACCAATTACACTTATTTTAGTATCCCCTAGATCAACGTATAACAATAAAATATTCGAATTCATAAGATTTCTACGAGGGAAAGCATGTTAAGAAACAAGAACCAATAATTTCATTATTAATTTCATCTATATTTATATAATACGAGTATTGGACTTAAGGAGGGTAAATAAAAGTGAACGGTCATCACCCCATAATTGAGGTGTTTATAATCTTCAAAAAAAATTACTATAGATAAAATGAAAAAAGAATAATTGATTTTTATCTTAAACTTCTAAAATAACAAAATAATAATTTGAGACAATTGCTTTTTAGAAACTGTACATGTAATTACATGCATGTTCTTTTAAGTTTAACTTCATTTGGTTTAAGTAGCTAGAATATCTTAGTTTAACTTGTGTAATTATTCATTAGAATCTTTTTTCCTACAAATTAGTATACCTATCTTGCCCTCAAAATTGGAGGAGTCTTCTCTCCAGTATAGCTAGTATTCAGTTAATCTAATTACACCTGTTGTTTATTGAACAGGGGTTAAACCCATTAGTTCTTCTATAATATCAAGTCAGGATTGGAGGATAGTCTATAAATAAGCAACTACCCTTTGTTATTTTTCACAATCACTCAATTACAAAGTAAGAAGAAGAAGAAAGTGAAAAGAGGAATATATTATGGAGTGGAAGAAGATTTACCTTCTTGGTGCAGGCTCTTACGGCAAAGTGTATTATGCAGTGAAGATCGAATCTGATTCATTATGTACTTCAGTTGCTGCTGTTAAATGTGCAGATATCTGTCGTTCAATTTCACTACAACAAGAAGCGCAAATCTTGACAACTCTAAAAGGTTGTCCTTATGTGGTTCAATTATTTAGAGCAGACATTTGCATCGACAACGGTAATGTTCCAACTTACAATCTGTTTCTTGAATATGCATCTGGTGGATCGCTGCACGATTTGATCATCAATTCGAAGAGAGAAATGATAAAGATGTCAGAATTGAAAATAAGCTTCTACACATATCAACTCTTAAAGGGCATTCAACACGTTCATACTAAAGGGTTGGTTCATTGCGATATTAAACCCGCTAATATTTTGGTTTTCGACAATGCTAATGAATGCAATATGCACAAGTTGAAGTTGGCTGACTTTGGATTGTCGTTGGAAGTTGGTGATGGAATGACATATGTGACTGGACTTCCATTGAGCAATCGAGGGACTCTACTTTACGCACCCCCAGAATCTTTGAAGTATGGTTTTCATGCCAAAGCTTATGATATATGGTCGGTAGGGTGCACTGTGGCGGAGATGATGACTGGGAGTCGCGTTTGGATTTATCATGAAACTAAAGATTTGCAATGGAAGATTATGAATGAAGACCCTGTGATTCCGAGTGATATTTCTGAGACTGCCAAAGATTTTTTATACAAGTGTTTCATAAAGGATCCTCGAAGAAGATGGACATCTGAACAACTACTCCAGCATCCTTTTATTCAGCAAGCTTTATGTACTTCGTCTTCTAACTCGATGCCTGAAACTCAAGGGGTGACAGCAAGGGTTAATCCTTTGAGTTGCCAAATTCCAGTACCTGAGAAGGATTTCATCAATTTACTCTTTGAAACTAGCTAGTTTAAGGATACGATAAGATTGCAAAAACACTCATTGGCTGCTGTTGATGTATTATTATTTTACACGACCCAATTTTTGTGTAAAACTAGTTGGATATTTCAGTTATTTCTATGAATAGTGTGGCAGTTGCTTGTTCCTATAACCAGATTTAATTATTTTCTTTTTTCCGATTAACTAAATTTAATTATGCTGGGAAGAAAATGCTGTTATGTTTCCGATACCTTTAACTGAACGAGCAATAGCCTTAATGCTTCATAGGTGGAATGAAAATCTTAATACACATCTAATTCACTCATTTTAGCATATCCCTGCCATATGTATATGCATCTCACAAAGCCACAAGAACCATAGGATACTACAAATCTGGCATAAGTTAAAAAGGGTAACTACACAAATATACAAGAAGCCAAATAATCCTTCCTCTGAGAAGGATAAATGGCGCTCTAAGCTATTTTTCGCAGAACCTCCCGCATATACTAGAGCAGAGTTTAACCAACATGGATTGATCTGCCTCCACCTCACCACACGCTCTGCTACGTCTATGACAAAATAGAATAGTAAGGATCCAGAGGACATATAAAAGATATTTTAAGCCCCCTATAAAGAGGTGTTATATTGTCAATCTCAAGATCAAATCCCTTTAAAATTTGAAAGGAGAACATATGATATTGTAGTGCATGCAGAGATGAGATGATGGATAGAAATATTCATTACTATATTATAACGTTAATCCCATGTGATATTTGATCAAATTCTCACAACATGGAGATTCTCAAAACAGAAAATCCTTCAAAAGGAAGCAAAATATTCTCAATGGCTTCAGAGAATTTTTAAGGTGCTGAAAAGCTAAAATCTTAAACCTTTAAAATTTGTTGGAAGAACTTTGATGTCCAATTGCTTAATATACCAATCCTGTCAATAGCAAGCTATTCTTGCATACTGTACTAGTAGAGAGATAAACCTGTATTCCTTTTTAAGTAAATTCCTTGTCGAATCCCAAGAAATTACCATATTTAAAGTTGTTCTAACCAAGAATATAGCGCCAGAGACCTCTTTATCTGAAGAGGAGGCTTCGTCATGATGTCATCTGGCTCTTACATGACTGATTCAATCAAGATTTTCTTTTCTAGAGTGCCAAAGCCAAGCATGACTTCTTATCAGCAAGATGTCCTAGAATCCGATAAAGAGGTTGAGTTGCAACTTCATGTCTGATCATCTCTTTGACCAGCTTAAGATAGTAGATTTCTCAGTGTGCAAAGAATGACAGGATACAGACATTAAAGCGCATGTAAAACGTAGTTGAATTGCTCATGGATCTCTCTGGTGCTAAGCTATTTCTAGAGCAGAGTTTAACCACCATGAATTGATATGCTCCCACCTCACCACACCCTCTAGAAGGGAAGTTAGGTTCTAACTAGAAGGAAGTTGAGAACTTATCCAATATCAAGGTAAACACCAACAAAGTAAGTTGACAATAGCTTGATTTAATTAAATTTAAAGAAGGGTGTTGAAAGGTATCAGAATAGTGGGAAAAGAGAGTAAGATTTGCTCTCCTTTAACTCCACTTTGTTCTTGTCCTTTAAATTGAAGCTTTGCTTCCTAAAGCACAGTATAGTTGTTGTTGAAGCTTGGTTGGTTTTATCTTTATTTCTCTGTCTCCAAATTCCAAGACATTCTTTGACAATTTTGATGCATCTCATATAGATCTCCAAAAAGTGTATATTGAGTTGTAATGTAGCACTAGCAACTATTGTTTTTTCTTTTGCTTAATCAAGTATACGGATCTCAATCTTGCATTGACTTGGTACATGTAGGATAAGTTTTCTCTCCCACGACGGCACACCTTTTCCAATTGCCAGCCAAGAAAGATTCTAAATTGTACTGAAGACTGAGAATCTTACTTCTCAGGCAATCAACTCACGGAGGTAAATTATTTGCTAACAGACTAGTACATAGAAGGGTTAAAAGGGCATCTTCCTGTCAACAGCATCAAAAGTTCTGCAACTTCTACATACTTATTAAATGACCAGGGAACTTATACAGTGAGAAATTAAAAAGGGAAAAGGGAAACCTCCAGCACAGATTTAGCTTGGAGGGTCCACTAAGCTCTATGTAAGGAAGAAACCAAAAATGGAGGTGAACTCCACAAGACTTATCCAGATGAATCATGAAGCTTTCCATATATGCAAAGAAATCCAGTGACAGAGGAGAAAGCAGGTATTAGAGCTACTATCTTATGCGGAGTTGCCCATGACCCAACTACTTTAAGAGATGAGATTTCTTTTTTCTTTTTCTTTTTTGTTTTAAAATGCTAAGAGATGAGAGATTTCTAGATTACCTCATGTACATTTTCTTTGGTGGCCGATCATACTTTTTTACTGTTTGAGGTTAGTAGCTCCATTTGCTTAATAAGATTATCCATGTGCTGAACATTGTCCCATCCATTTTCTAGTGGCTTAGTTTCAGTAGTCTTAATATCTTCTGTTTAAACCAAATCCATATCCTCTGTCTCGGTAGGGAATAGGCTTTGAAGAAACTTTTCCCAAAAGGGATCACCCACACTAGGAAGTTCTCCTATATCGTCCATCAAAGCACTCTGCCACTCGATTTGAAGGTCGGGAGAAAAAGTATCAATTTCCAATGGCATTTTTCCATTTCTCCCCAGTGTGGGATCCATGAGAGAATCATTGCCCATCTCTGATCCATTAATGTCCATACTGTTTTCAGGCACAATTTCTTGTAACTGTGAGGGCTCAGGCATAATCATATCTGATGGAGACAGTAAAACAGGTGGCAAATCTTGAGCTCTTACCAGGGAACTGCTCTCTGAAAACTGAATGCTGGCAGACAATGAGCTTTGTCCTGCAACAGCTGAACTTGCACCTGGCAGGGCAGAAGAGGGTGGAACTTCCTGAAGAGTGACTCCTGAAATTCGGTTGTTACTTCCACCATCTAATGCATTACATTGGGGTAAACCATCACCAATCAGTAAACTTTCAGGACTGTTACTGAGGTTCTCTAACCTGGGAGAAGAATCTAGTTTCCTTATCTGCCTGAGCATTGCTTTCGCTGCCTCATTCATTATAGGTTGGTACTTCACAAGCTGTCCATCAGCAGGGCTAACAGAATGATCATCTGAAGGAATATCTTGTCTAATCCTGCGTTTCTTGTTGCCTTCAATCATGCGCTTATTGCTGTCATTTTGCTGCTGTACAAACTGTGCCAAGAATCCAGGGCTGTTAACAGCTTTTGCCAGGAAAGACATCATCTGTTGCTGCCGCTGCTCCATAATCTGAAGGCTCTGCACCACGGTTTGCATCTGATTATCGGTAGTCTGCTGATGTTGTCTCAGCTTAACCAGCTCCTGCATAAGCACATTCTTGTCCCTTTTCAGCCTCTCAACCTCTTCCTCAAGCCCAAACTTTCCAACCTCAACACAAGCCCCAACCGACGCATTCTGACCATGCAGCTGCTGCTGCTGACTGTGTCCATGAGCAGGCTTGCGCCTACTAATATTTCTAAGCAGATGCTTCTGACCTTTTATGAACCCATCATTAGAAAATTTCCAGAGGTCTGAACCAACCTTTCTAAACCCCTGTTTGTAGCACAAGAAAGAGAAATATTATAAAGGAAGCATGACTAGAGGGGTTCGCTATGGCGGTTCAATATTAAAGTGTAATTATAATATATGGTAATTGTCAAGTAGGAAAAGAAAAAGGATATTTCACAAGTGGCTTCACATGATCACCATGACTAGCTAAAATTTACCTTACAAACCCGAAGAAAATCTACAATGAATTAGAGCTCCATTCAAACTCAGTGCATCACCTTATCTCCTAATCAACTTTTAGGCAGCAAATGGAACAGGAAAATATCTATAGCCTTAAAGAACAAGTAGGCGTGTTGAGATGGCAGCTTAAGAGTAATGCAATCTTAGGATGCATTTGGAAAGAACACATCTTATTAACCTCGCTCTTACTAGAATTGTCTAACAGCTCCTATATAAGGAACCACTTAGTATTGAGTTTCGATAATAAAAACAAGTAGTTTTCTCCCTGCTCGTCTCTTTTTTAACTAGGTATCAAAGATTAAAAGGACATCCTAGTCTAGGTCAATACTCATCGTTGAAGTTTTCTGGAAAGTTTAAGAGGCGGTTCATTTATAGTCTCAAAAATTGTTTAGTCTCATCAACAAGTCGGTAAATTGACATACTAGGAACTTCACGGCGATTAGACGAACATAGTGATCCAAAGAGCACACTGTTCTTTGACACAGGCACCCACATGTGACATCACTATCCCTATCACTCACTGGTGCATAACTTCAAAGGCCACATGTGCAGAGATCATTGTGTGTATCACATCAACATTATTTCCGCATTCCCAGTCCACATCAGTAGAACATGAACTTGGATTGAACTCTAGCATGTTGAACTGCTCTGTCTCCTATCAACATTATACACTGCCTCCATCTAGATGTATAGATTGGCAATATTGTCATCACTAGAGATGGTGAAGAAGGGATTAACATGCTGAAACAGCATCTTTCACTCACTTCTAGATGAAAAGTTGCATGACTTAAATACTTTTGGGGATATAGATTGCTCAGTCATCTCAAGAATGGCCATCTCTCGGAGGAAAATTTACTCTGGATATCCTAGAAGAAACTTGTTTGCCTGATTGTAGGCAGATTGACTACGCATTACCAGTAGTAACACCATGTGGAAAAAACAAAAAGGGTTACTTTATCCAAAACTCTTAGCTCATTTTGAAATTCTCTTAGTCTGAATAAAAAAGTAAGCACTTTTTAAGAGATAATTAAGTAAAAAGTGTGCTCTCTCTAACAGCTTAAGCTTTTAAATGACATGGTGACACACTTGAACATGGTAGCAGAGCAAACAAAGGTCTTGGGATCGAGTCTCACCGCCACCTATTGTTTAAAAGAATTTCCGGGTACTTGCCCATGAAAAGATTAAGGACGTGAGGGCCTGTGTTGAAGAGATGGTCACACGCTTCAACACCCACTAAAAATCTAGCATCAAATATCACCTGATGTTGTGAAATAACTAAATTAATCAAGACAAAAAGAATCCATAAAGTATTGTCGCTATCAATTAAATGGTTCTCCATACCAATCTTCTTTCTACTTAAATTGGAATAGTTAATAATTTCTATCACCAACTTGACACCATAAATCTTTCCATTTCCAACCAACAAAAGCACAAACAAGAACAATGCTATTTTTACAAAGAACCCAAAAGAGAAAATCTGAATCAAAATAACTCAATTAAAACCAAGAAAAATGCATACATAAGTGTTCAACTGACGAACGAAGCTGGAGAAGTTATTGTGCTTGAAATACTTCGGCAGTAAGTCCCTGGCGAACTCCGGGGGATCCCAAACCACAAAACTATTGTCGGTAGAACTCCACGAAACGATCTTGTCCGTACTCGGGTCATCCACCATATCGTAGGTCTTCACCAGGAAAGGTGGTGGCGCATTTGCGCTAGGCATCGGCGCAGGCGCCGGTTCCGGTACCGGAGAGCCTCCTCCGGCGTCCATTGAAGTAGAACCCATTGCTAACCCAGAAAATTTTCAATTGCTGAACACAACGCTGATCATATAAGAACGTATAGATACATATGTACAATATGTATGTACGAAGAGGGTTTTTAGGGTTTAGAAGAACGGATAATTGGAAGAAGAAGAAGAAAAATAAAACTAACTTTTAGAGAGAGAAAGACGATTTGGGTATGAAGTGGAGAGAGAAAGTGGTTTGTACGGCGAGGGAAGCAGAAGCGGATAAATATCCCGGAGGGAAAAGGGAAAGAAAAAATAGGAGTAACGTTAATTTTGCAAGGATGATGTGACGACATTGTGCAAGTGAAATGACTTGATGCCCACTTCCTATTTTTGGTTTCTTAAGCGTTGAAAATTGAAATACCCTTCGGCAAAAGAATATCAAATGGCCCGTTTGGTCAAGTTTTTAACATAAAGGTTATTTATTTTTAAAAGCAAGTTTTTAAAATTAAAATTTTCAACTTTTAAATAATCACATCATTATTTCCTTTTTTAATTTTTTAATTTAAAAATATGGATCATAGGCCGTTTTTAATTATTTTTTAAAATTAAAAAAATATAAAATTGATAAGTTTTTAATTAAAATAAATATTCTATTTGTTTAATCAAATAATAATTATTGTTTAAAAATATTTTTAATTTTTTTAATTTTTTTAATTTTTTTAATTTTTTTAATTTTTTTATTTATTTTGGTTTTTTTTGTTTTTTAATTTTAAAAAATTTGACTGCCACATGTTATAGTTTATTGTGTCCGGATGAAGCAAAATATTTTTAATAAAAATACTTTTAAAAATAAATAATATTTAAAAAGTTAAAAAAATTAAAAAAATTAAAAAAATTAAAAAAATTAAAAAAATTAAAAAAATTCATAAATTCATAAATTTTGAAGAAAAAAACACACTCCTTCCTCAGAATAATTTATGTGATGTTCTTTGACAAAAATTTAAGAAATATACTTTGAAACTTTTGATCTAAAATGCTCATGGAGTATTTGCAGATTATAAATTATTTCCAAGCAGAAATGAGTATTTTAAGGTTAAATTGTTACTAAATATAGAAATGTGTTCTTTTTTAGGATCGACTAAAAAGGTAATATCATAAATTGAGATGAAAAGTATTACTTAAATCATAATTAATTAATAAATTAAAATATCCAAAATGACATCAATTTAAATCTTTCATAATCATTTATTAAATTAATTTTAAAAATATGAAACGACTTTTAAAAGTATAATCTAAAACAAGTAATAGATATTTATGTAACTATAAATTATCTTAATTTATACATGTATAAGTTATAAGATAATTTATGTAACAATTTTTTAAAAAAACAAAAAAAATATATTATTATTTTTAAAACTGATTAAAATAAATATGTCACATAAATTGAGATAGAATACGTAGATCTTTCGTTTATTATTCCGATGAGAACACTTATAGCGCGTAAGTATTTGCCAAATTTAATTATAAGAAGAAGAAAAAATTAAATTTACTTCTAAAATATGGGAAAATATCTATATTGTCCTCTGTTACAGGTTGGAATCAAAACTGTCCATGCCTTTGTCAGACTGACACGTTTGCCCTCTTTCATTAGCGTTACAACTCGTCTGGTTTTAGTCATTGAAGAAATACATAAATGATCATTTTGCACCGTTCATAGACATATTGAGACTTCTTTCCTTAAGTAAATAAATAAATAGAAAGCACATTAACTTAGATTTCTCCTTCATCAATAATTTTACTAGATTAAGATTTGAGTGTACAGTGTACCTGACTGTCCTAAATGCCCCGTTAATGAATTCCAATCAAATGCTCAAATAATATTTATCGGAAAAGGGTTAAAATTATTTCTGAATTATGCGAAATGGATCACATATATCTTTTGTTATATTTTGATATCAAAATTACATTCACCGTTTCAAGTATAAGATCACAAATATCTCTAACGTTAGCAGACTTTTTCTTAACTGACGTGGCAAGCCACGTGGGACTTATTCATCCACCTAAGCAAGTCAACTAGGACTATTAACTTTAAACTTGTTATTGATCCATTTATAATACCCATGATTCGACCCTCTATTAATACTATTCATTATTGCTAATCCGTTAAATAATCAATGACCCGACCCTCCAGCAATAAGTTTAAAAGTTATTAGTCTTAGTCAACTTGCTTATGTGAAGTAAGAAGCCCCACATGGCTTGCCACGTCAGTTAAAAAAAAAAGTTGTTAACTTCAGGGGTATTTGTGGTCTTATACTTGGACGGCGAAGGTATTTTTAATACTAAAATGTAACGGATATATGTGGTCTATTTCGCATAGTTCAACAACAATTTTGGCCCTTTTTCGAATATTTATTTTAGTTTGTAGAACTCATTACATAATTTTTATTATTATTATTACGTGTTATTATTTGACTTGAGATAAAATTTAAGAAAAAAAGAAAGGTTTTTAAAATTTGTGATTGTTTACCTTTAAAATAAGGTACAATTAAATTTATAATAAGGCTAAAAAGATACGAGATTAACTTTGGTAAAGTTAATAAATAGAATATAATGTGAAAAAAAAATATAAACAAAAATAGTAAAGGATTTAGAGTGATGACTTGAACCCCTAATTACGTCTTGAGAAATGATTTAAGCTAAACTTGAAAAATAACTTTTATCAATAGAAAGCAGTAAATAAGAAATTGAGAGTCTGTTTTTTTATTTCTCTATTATTAGATGATCCTTTTTGTTATAAGTGCTGGCCTTTATATAAGTTTTAATACAATCAAAATTTTAAAGTACGACATTCGTTGTGCATTAAATTGTCTTTAATGAGCATTAAATGATTTTTAATGTGGATGGAGTAACAAACTACATTTATACTGAAATGACTGGTCCTTAGCTGTTGTTTCTTCGTATTACTTTTCCCCGAATCCCCTTGCTTGTGCTGATGTTGCTCCTTTTTAAACTTCGTATTTCCTCTAGAATATTGATCGTGCATGATCTCTGAACTTTGATATAAGCGCTAACTTTTTGTAAGTTTCCATCTTAACATGTCCACGTGTTGCGCGTATCTTTCATACTATACAGTGGTCTAAAATAATTTTTAAATATTTATGTGTTATAAATTATTTCATTAAAAATAAATATAAAATTTTAAAGTTAAATCATTTTTAGGAATAAAAAAGTGATATTTTTTTTAAATGAATTAAAAAAATATATAAATTAAAATA
>JACEIK010002447.1:68747-84624 GCA_018107945.1 Datura stramonium
AGTATCGAAATCCCCCCAACATTAGAAAACTCCTGAAATTTACAACGACCTGGTCTCTCAGATTAAGAAAACAATATAGCGGACAAGCCGAGGAAAAGATGTCCGTTTCTTATCCCACTCGAAATCATAGCGCGTAGATGTTACACACGCCGACATGTCACACCAGAAGGTCTAGACATTCCAGAACGTTCTAATTTCCACTCTTCCAGGTGATTGTCCTATAGTTTCAATAATTGTGCGTGTTAGACACCCGCTGTATCTCTCGCGTGGAGGTACAACCCATGTTAATTTTTGAGTCTATTTTATTAATCAATTGCTTTAATATAAACGGTAAGCTGTCCTCTAATAGTAATAAAGACATAGTTTAGTGACGAAACAAAAAATTTTCAGAGAGAGACCAGAAGGTGGTGCTTCCTTCTTGCTTTCATAAAAAACTTTTTACTGTTTTAAGTGTGTTTGTTGTAAGGGAGAGAAAGAGAGAGGAATCCAATTCTTTGTACAGAGACACTACCTTTTTGGGGGGTTTTAGTATTGTAAAGAAGGTTGCAGCAAAAAAAAATCATTTGTTCATATAGACAAGCTAAAAAAAAAAAGAAGAGGAAGAGAGAGAAAAAAAAAAGCCTATTCTTGAAGCCATTGTTTTTTATTTGAGAAAGAGAATCTAAACTTAAGATATTCATAGTGGGAATCTTTGGGGGTTCTCTAAAATTAAACCATTCTTTGGTTTTCTTGAAAGGTAAGCTCTTTTTTGTTTTGTACCACTGAACCCCTCAGCTAAAATTGGCTGCTAATTCTTTTATTAGTTTTATGATGCTCTTTTACCTCTTAGGTCTTTGTTGCATAACCACTATCTGTAATCACTTGTAATAGCACTTTCTTCATCGCCATCCATTTTCTTGTTATGGGTGGGGTGTAGTGTTTCCATCTCTCTTGACAAGTGTACTCTTTGTTTAACCATATTTTTGTTGCTTGAAGGAATAATTTTTGCATTTCAATATTTCTTGCTAGGTTTTATCATGTGGGGTATCTGGTCTGTTTCTTGGTTGCCCTTTTGAGGTAAATCCTTCTTGGAGCTTTGGCTTTTTACCTGTGATTTTGGCATATGCCATCAGATTTATCCTCTAGGGTGGTGGCTAGACCTCTGCAACTTATTACTATATCTCTGTTTGTCTTCAGATTTTTTAGGTTCTGTATCAAAGTTCAAAACTTTGGTTCATGCCTTTTGATTCTCATTTTGTCTTCTTGTGCTTTAGTTAAGCTGCTTTAATTTCTTTATAGCTGTAATTATTTGTGGGGTGTTCCCTTCTGGTTTCATCTTTAATGCTATGATTATCAGACTTTTATGGACCATATAGTGGGACCATTGCTATATCTTACAGTGATTGTTAGCTTTTGTACCTTGTCCATGATCTGAGTCTGTTCCTTGCTTATTTTCTGCTTTCAATCTATTCTTTCCATGCATTTCCTTGTAAAACTTGATTTAGTAAGTTGAACATAGGAGGAATTTTTTTTTTCTGATTGCAGGAAAAATAGAAAGAGAGACACATCATTAGCCAAAAAATGGTTTCAAGGTCATATTCCAACTTACTAGATCTTACTTCTGGTGATTCACCAACATTTGGCCGAGGGGGTAGGAAACTTTCGAGGGTAGCAACTGTAGCTGGGGTTTTATCTGAGCTTGATGATGAAAGTAGAAGTAATGCTTCTGATGCTCCATCTTCAGTTACTCAAGAGCGGATGATAATTGTGGGGAATCAACTCCCTCTTAGAGCTCATAGGAGAAAAGATGGTGAGGAAGGCTGGAACTTTAGTTGGGACGAGGATTCCCTTCTTTTACAGCTCAAAGATGGTCTTGGTGAAGATGTAGAAGTGATTTATGTAGGCAGCCTCAAAGAAGAAATTGACCCAAGTCAACAGGATGATGTTGCCCAAACTTTGCTCGAAACATTCAAATGTGTACCAGCTTTCATACCACCTGAGTTGTTTAGTAAATTCTATCATGGTTTCTGCAAACAGCATTTATGGCCTTTGTTTCACTACATGCTTCCACTTTCTCCGGATCTTGGTGGTCGATTTGATCGTTCGCTATGGCAAGCTTATGTCTCGGTGAACAAAATTTTTGCGGACAAAGTAATGGAAGTCATTAGTCCTGATGATGATTTTGTTTGGGTTCATGATTACCATTTGATGGTGTTACCCACATTCTTGAGGAAGAGGTTTAACAGAGTGAAGCTCGGATTCTTCCTCCATAGCCCATTTCCATCGTCTGAGATATACCGAACTCTGCCTGTAAGGGATGAAATTCTACGAGCACTCTTGAACTCTGACTTGATAGGCTTTCATACCTTTGATTATGCAAGACATTTCCTTTCTTGTTGTAGTAGAATGCTGGGGATTTCATATCAATCTAAACGAGGTTATATAGGATTAGAGTACTATGGCCGCACTGTTAGTATTAAGATTCTTCCAGTTGGAATACATATGGGTCAACTTCGATCAGTGCTGGACCTTCATGAGACAGAAACCAGGGTTGCAGAGCTGCGAGATAAATTCCATGGTCAGACAGTTTTACTTGGAGTTGATGACATGGATATATTCAAAGGAATAAGCTTGAAACTTTTGGCCTTTGAGCTCCTACTTTCTCAACATCCTGATCAGAGGGGTAAATTGGTCTTGGTTCAAATTGCAAATCCCGCCAGAGGCCGAGGGAAAGATGTGCAGGAAGTCCAGGCTGAAACTTATGCAACTGTAAAGAGAATTAATCAGAAATTTGGAAGGACTGGATATGAACCAGTTATCCTGGTTGATAAGCCTCTGCAGTTCTATGAGCGCATTGCTTACTATGCTATTGCAGAGTGCTGTCTCGTTACTGCAGTAAGGGATGGAATGAATCTAATACCCTATGAATATGTTATATGCCGGCAAGGAACAGAGAAGCTGGATGCCACCTTGGGGTTGAATCACGCAGCACCAAAGAAGAGCATGTTGGTGGTTTCTGAGTTTATTGGTTGCTCTCCATCTCTCAGTGGTGCAATAAGGGTCAATCCATGGAATATTGATGCTGTTTCTGAAGCTATGGATTCTGCTTTAATTGTCTCCGAGGCAGAGAAACAGATGCGTCATGAGAAGCACTATAGATATGTGTGCACTCATGATGTGGCATATTGGGCTCAGAGCTTTCTGCAAGATCTTGAAAGAGCATGTAGGGATCATGTGAGAAGGAGGTGTTGGGGCATTGGATTTGGCTTAGGTTTCCGTGTGGTTGCTTTGGATCCTAGCTTTCGTAAACTGTCAGTTGAGCACATTGTATCTGCTTACAAAAGGACCAGAAACCGTGCAATCCTTTTGGATTATGATGGTACAATGACAGTGAGAAACTCTATCAGCAAGGGTCCAAATACAGAGGTTATTGGTATCTTAAACAACTTGTGCAGGGATCCAAAGAATATTGTTTTCATTGTTAGTGGAAAAGACACAAAGACTTTAACTCAGTGGTTTTCTTCATGTGAAACACTAGGGCTTGCAGCAGAGCATGGCTACTTTGTGAGGTAAATTTTTTATATCTGGAATTATCGGTGTTGATTTCTACTGTTAAACCCCAAAGTGATAGATATCAAGTTGTTTCATTCCACTGGTGTAAAAAGATTGTGGCTTATAACTAAGAAAATCTTAAGATTCCATGTGTGGGAAGTGTTCTCACTGGAAGTATAGAGTTCGCTTCAATTTGTCAAATAAAGATTAAGCAGAAGAGTAGACATTAAGAATACAAGAAAGCAGAATTGACCTTGGCTTAAGGAGACACTTGATAAGGAGGGGTAACAATATTTTGGAAACATCTAACTCTGGGTCTAAATGCAGTCTGTAAACCGGAGGTAGACGGCAGCTTGCTGTTCAAGTTTATGGGTGAAGCTAAATTCTACTTTCTATATCTATCATTCTGCTACTAGTTGACAAAGTAGATGACCTCTGTTCCTCGTTTTGCTGGTGTATTACTTTTCCTTGGTTCTTCTTTCTTGTTTTTACTTTCTTTTAGGCCTTAGGGTGGTCTCTGCCACCAGGGAACGGGCACTGTGGTGTTTAAAATTCTTGAAACTGGAGAAGAACCGAGTGAGAGTTAAGAATGAGTTCCTACTTGTAGTAGAGAAATTGGCTTTTGTAGATTATTGAAATATTAAACATGTAGCCATTGACAGTGACATTTTGGTATAACCATTTTTAGGTTCATTTTCTGTTCTGTAGCAAAACTGGTGGCAGTCCATCTAGTGGCAGAGAGACCTTTCTACAAGGGTTGTCATCTGACACCGCTTTGTCGAAAAATTGACTAAAACACAACAGACAGACTGCGTGAAAATAATGCAGAACAAACATTAATTTGGGACTGGAATAATGCCTTAAAGTTGGAACTTCTATAGCTCCAGAACCTAACTTCATGCAAAGAGCTGTGGTAATAAGCCTGCACCGCTATAACAAAATTTGTGTACACCGCTGTCCCTAACCTGTGCTTACAACAGACAGAGGTCACTCGCCTAAAAGATATGACTTGTGAACATTCAATATGGAGTGTGTTTCAGTTTCTTTCTTCTCTTGTCACAATAGTTGATTCTCTACATTTGAAAAGACATGTCTGCAATTCTTCAACTTTCAGTATTGTCATTCTTTTAAACTGTTCTATAAATAAAATTGAAAAAATGTTTTTTATAATCAGGATATCCCAGTTGCACTGGAAAAGATAGGGTCTTATAAATTAGATATTGATAGCCCATGCTACTCTACTAAGTAATTAGGACTAATTGCTTTTGCACGTCCATTTGGTTGTGTCAAATCCTTTTAGCACAAATTCATTGAGCTCAAAAAGAGCTAGTCCCAACTACTAGAGCCTATTAAACTGTTCAATCTTCTCGGATTGAGAGGTTGTGCTAGAACTATACTTACTACAAGTACTGAGCATGCAAGGTAGGTTCGGTGGGACCATCTATGGGATATTGTTTATGGATGTCACTAACTTTAATTATTCTCAAGGGATGGGGGACAACAGGAACAAAATTTTCTTGTCCATTTGACCCTTCAATTCAAGGAATTCTGAATTTTCTGGTGTTTCAGATTGACTTAATGACAATAAAGTTTCTAAAACTAATTTGCTTCTTCGGCTTTTGTGACCAGCTGTCCATCTGCAAAGCAACATAGTTCTTTCTGTGGTTGTAACTATGGTTAAACTTGGAATTGGCGCTTCTATGGTGGAAGCTGCCAGAGTTTGGTTGTGGTTAGCATGAGTTAGCTAGCACTTTGATAGAGTTACTTCGAGGAAGTCTGGAAGAGCAGTAACATATGAAAATCAACCTCTTTCCATAACTTAGGTCTTGCTTCTATAATGTAATAATTTGTTCAAGGTGAAAAGAGAAGATCTTAACTGCCTGAGTGTATATGGGTATTCCTCCTCCTAAGGTGGCAGACTCCTTCAATTTTCACAGATATCTGTTTTGTGTCTATGCACACAGCCGCACAATTCACGGGAACTGGTCGGCAGGAATTAGTTAATGCTTTTGCTCAACTTTAACTTTCTCCACCTACTCGCAGTGCTTGATGTTTTGTTTTCTCTATGAAGCTGAAACAATTCTTTTTCAGGCCAAATCGTGATGCCAAATGGGAAACATGTGTTGCAGTGGCAGATTTTTATTGGAAGCAGATTGCTGAGCCTGTAATGAGCCTCTACACAGAAACCACTGATGGTTCTTTCATAGATAGCAAGGAAAGCACGCTTGTTTGGAATTACCAATATGCAGACCCAGATTTTGGCTCATGTCAGGCAAAAGAGCTTCTAGATCACTTGGAAAGCGTTCTTGCAAATGAACCGGTTACCGTCAAGAGTGGCCAGCACATTGTAGAAGTGAAGCCTCAGGTAAGCAGTGTGATGTATTTTTCAGATTTCTCACTTGAAGCACTTGGTCAAATCTGTATCTGGTGAAAACGTCTAAGAATCCTATTCATTCTAGTCTCTTTCTATTTTGAACTAAGAAACACCTTTTTACTGTGTCCAAAAAGAATCTTCAACTGAGCCCCATCCTTGTTTGTCCATTGCGTCAACTTCCATGATTCCACATATTACTGACCTTAAAAAGTTGCTTACAGCCTCTCAATCGGCTAGTGTTTTAAGGGAATAGAATCTGCCTCTGTTTTCAAGCATTTGAGCTCTTGCGGCAGATAACTAATAAAACTTTGTTTGTTGCTTCCATATGTAAAAGTTAAGAAGTAAACCAACAATACTGAACCTTAAGAATTGAGTCTATAACGGAACTTGTAATAAATATGATAGTTTTGTATTTTATTTTTTTTTTTGCGCACCAATCACATTTGGAAACTTAGTTGTGTTTACTGTTTAGAGCTCAAACATGATCTGCCAAGAGTTAGCAACTCTATTTAGAACTAAGCATGCTTCTCTTGAAATGGCTTTCGCACTACAAGTCATGTCTGTTCAAAGGTATGTTAATCATGTTACCTTACTTTGAGTTCCTGAAGTGTGAATATTATAACTTCACCTGTGTCACAGTGAATTCCAAAAGTTGTTCTTATTTGAAGGTGGTTACATTTTATCCGTGTCAAATCGAGTCACTTTTCTTCACCGAAAAATCAGTCACTTTTCTTCACCGAATATTAACGACTCCACACTCTTTGATTTTCTGATTCAAATTTCTTGTCCCTTTTGTTTTCTTTGACCTTAATTTCATGGTTTGCTTTGTCATGAATGTTCATTTCGATTGCCTAGGGTGTCAACAAAGGTCTTGTAGCAGAACGTCTCCTAGAAACAATGCAGCAGAAAGGAACGGTAGCAGATTTTGTGCTCTGCATAGGGGATGATCGATCAGATGAGGATATGTTCGAGGTGATAATGAGTGCTGTCGCGAGTGCCTCACTTTCCCCTGTAGCTGAAGTGTTTGCTTGCACGGTTGGCCAGAAACCAAGCAAGGCCAAGTATTATTTGGAGGACACTACAGAGATTCTAAGAATGTTGCAGGGCCTGGCTTCTGCTTCTGAGAATTCTGCTAAACATGTTTCGATATCTTCTCAACGCGTAATCATGGACCGAGAATAGGCAAAATGAATATCTGAAAAAGGAAGAGGAAAAAAGAAACAAGGTTGAGTTGATACAAAGAAGGTTTTCTTTGGACATGAACAGTTGCTATAAGTGTATTGAGTCTTCTACTTAGTTAATTTTCCTTTGGGATCTTGTTATAGCTGCTGTCTCCTAGAAATATCAATTTTCTTTTGTTTAACAAATGCTTTTATTAAGGTATGTTTGTTGTTCACTTCAACTGGAAATTTAAACATAAATGTAAAATAGCTATTCATTTAGTGCAATTTCTTGGAGCATCTTTTATTTTATCTTATTGAAGTGAACCAGCCATCTTATTTAGTGAGCAATTCCTTTAAGAATTCTACTTACTCTTTTCTAGCCCTTTCAACTAGGGGGGTTCATGGGTCAGTTTTTTCTCTAAAAGAAATTAAATCAATTAAGTTGATTTTTGAAATACAATAATAATATAGTAGTGTAATTCTATAAGTGGTATCTGGGAGAATGGTGTGTGCGCATTCTTATCCCTACTTTATAAAGGTATAGAGATTGTTTTCGCTAAACTCTTGTCTCAAGTAAAACTTACATGTACGTCGGTAAGAAGAGAAAATACAATAGCGAAGAAGTCATATAGAAAATAATGAAGAAAAAAACAAAAAGCAACAACAAATAATATGATAATCGAAATAAAGAAAATAATAAGTAATAGTAAAGTCGAAGAATAAAATCGTAGGAGATAATAAATATTGATAATGGAAACTAGATAACGCTCCATTATCGATTAATCTTTTATTCTAATCCTTCACCTCTATATCTTTTTATCTAAGGTCACGGCCTCAATAAACTGCAGGTGTAATAAGTTTTGTTTAATTACCTCTCCCAATACTTCTTCGGCCAACCTCTACTCACCTCAACCCATCATAGCAACCTCTCACACCTCCTCAATGAGGCATATATGCATCTGCTCTTCATATGTCCGAACCATCTCAATTTCATCTCCCTCGTCCTGTCCACCACGGTGGTCACTTTCACCTTTTCCTGAATATCTTTGTTCCTAATCCTATTTCACCTAGTGTGCCCATACATCTATCTCAACATCCTCATTTCCGCTACTCTCATCCTCTGGATGTGTGAGTTTTTGATCGGTTGACACTTCGCTTTAGAGTCCGACACCGAAAGGGAAAAAAATAATTCAAAACTTCCAAAACGAACAAAGGAATTTCAATTTAACCAAAAAGACCATTTCGGTGAACCTCCAACAAGATTCAGATAAAGAATTTTTAAAAAAAATAACTTCATCATACTTCATAGGCTTCCAATGAGGATCTCTTTAATAATATTTTTTTTAACTATTTCTGAATAAAATGTAAAAAAAAAAAAATTCTAAATCTCTGTGTGTGTGTGTATACTTACATTTTATTCAGAAACAGTTTTGTAAAAAAATTATTAAAGAGATCCTGCATATGATGAAGTTTTTAAAAAATATTATTTATGTGAACTTTCTTTGAGCAATGAATTGCCTTTAATTTCTTTGTTTGTTTTAAAAGTTTTGAATTATGTTTTTTACACTTTGGACTCTTTCCCTTCATACAATATAATTTGGTCTAACAACCCCCTATTAAAATTAAACCACACCTTCCATTTTTGTTGATTTTTTTTGGTTTTCATCCGACGGTAAAGAATTTAAAAAGTCATTCATTAATTATTATTATTATTATAGTGTTTCATTTTTAAGCGTGATATCATAATTCGAATTAATTTGATTAAAAACCACTAGTAAGTATAATGTTACATCAGTTTTAAAGTGTTAAAATTAATTTAACTAATTTTCATAAATAATTAATTACGTATTCAAATGTTTGAAATGAAAAAGTAACCTAGGTTTAATAAATCCTTTAATACGTGTGTAACAGGCAATTATTTTCGAAAATGAAATGAAACAAAGGAAGAGAGGGAAGAAATGTGTTGAACAACATTAAAACTAGGGTTCACGATACGTATGTAATAAATTGCCACTGTTTTTTCTCCAATCAAACCATCCAATTTCTTTCTTTCCTTCCGAACTCTCCTCTTTTGCGCTTTCAATCCAAGAAATTTTGCTTCTCCTGTCTGTAACTCGATGGCAAAGAAATCCAAAGAGAAGCAGAAACAACCATCAAACAATGAAAGCTCAAATTCTTCAGATATTTTCAATACCCTTTTCGGAGCAACCCCAGCAGATTCCAACATTGCTTCACTCTTTTCCGACGACAATCCTTTCCGGAGAAAGCATAATGACAATCCCACAGCTACCCAAGAGCCAAAATTATATGTTCCAGAAGGTTCGGTTGAGAATCAAACTGATGGGGTTTCTGGAAATAATGATTCTGGTACTGCAGAACTCAAGAAGAGGAAGAAAAAGGATAAAAAAGTAAATTTGAATTCAGAATCCGTAGCTGAAGAAGATAATGAGGACGAGGATGGAAACCCCAAGAGGGTTGCTTTATCTGGGATTGAGGAATCAAATGGTGTAGTTTCTGATTCTGGGAGGAAGAAAAAGGACAAAAAAGTAATTTTGAGTTCGGAATCTGTAGGTGAAGAAGCTAACGGGGATAAGGGTAATTACCCCAAAAGGATTGGTTTACCTAGGTTTGAGGAATCCAATGATGGAATTTCTGATTCCGGGAACATAGAAAATTTAGGTTCAGAGTCAAAGAAAAAGAAGAAGAAAAGGAAAAGGGATGAGATTGAGGCGGAGTATGAGGCGAAGAAATATGGGGTGGTTGCTATTGAGGAGGTGGAGAAAGGGATTGGAGAAATGGTGGTAGGGGAAAAGAGGAAGAAGATGGATAATCCAGAGGATATGATGGTCTCAAACGAGGGATTTGATGATGAGAGTAAACTTTTAAGGACAATTTTTGTTGGGAATTTGCCGTTGAAGATCAAGAAGAAGGCTTTAATGAAGGAGTTTGGGAGTTTTGGAGAGGTAGAATCAGTGAGGATCCGGTCAATTCCGGTAACTGATGTGAGTGTTGGCTATTTATTTTTTGCATCAATGTGTTTTACGTGTTAAGAATTATGTCTACATATTTTCCACCTTGGAGCCTGATTTTGGTTTGAAATGTCCTTTTTGGCAGAGTGCAACTCCAAGGAAGGCTGCTATCATAAAGAAAAAACTCAATGATAATGCGGACAGGTTTGATGAACACATAACAATTAAACTGCATTATGGCTTCTTTTAATAGTTAAATGTACCCCATAGAGTGGAATGGATACTGAGGATTCATGTAGTTAACCCAACTAATTTGTATTGAGGCATCACTGGTTGAATGTTGATGTTGCTTCTCATAATTATAGTCTAATAAGTTGTACTAAGACATCAAAGTTACTTGAATACACATATGGTATGATAATAACATCCTTTCTTTGCTTGTAACTTTAACGGGCATGGGAGATAAAACTTTCTTGCGCATAAAATGCTGCATCTTTGAATTCATTTTTGTATCAGTATATTTCTTTATATCTGATTTCCTATTGTATGATAAGATTATTTGGTTGTAATTGCAGTGTCAATGCTTATGTTGTTTTTAAATCAGAGGAATCTGCCCAGGCATCTTTGGCCCATAATATGGCAGTGGTAAGCTTCTCTTAGAGTTGATTCATTTGCATATTCTTCTGAAGTGAACTCTTTTTCAGGAGTCAGATAGTTGGGAAGTTTGATTGTAATTATCTATATGTAGGTTGGAGGAAGACATATCCGAGTTGACAGAGCATGTCCACCACGCAAGAAGATGAAGGGAGACAATAGTGCACTGTATGACAACAAAAGGACCATTTTTGTGGGTAACCTTCCATTTGATGTGAAGGTCCGTTACCTGAGGGTGAATGCTTGTTATTGTTCTAATCAGCCTTTTTCTTTCTGTAGCCCACAATGATTTTGTTAACTTCCTTGCAGGATGAAGAAATTTATCAGCTGTTCTCTGGTATGAAAGAGTTTGAATCAAGCATTGAGGCTGTTCGGGTGGTCAGAGATCCCAATACTCTCCTAGGAAAAGGAATTGCTTATGTTTTGTTCAAAACAAGGGTATATACTATCAACCTCTCTTGCTTTTCAAATCTATAATGGCATTACTGATTTTTTTCTTGCATCATACTCATTTGAGGTGATTCATAGTCTTGAATACTGGCACTTTGATTCTGGAGACAAACTAGTAATATCAGTATCTGGAAATAAAATATTTTATGTTTACTTTAACATCCACCTGGGTCCTCTGAATGATGGACACAGTATAGTAATATAACCTACTAGCAGTTCTTTCTCCAAAAGAAAATATAACCTACTAGCAGTAGTTTGGGAACAAGGCTTAGTTGATTGATTACTTTACTCATCTGGGATTAGCAAGAGCAAACTCATTTTGTTTCACCTGGGTAAAGAGAGACAACTCTTAGTCTATCTAGTTTCTTCACATTTAATTGTTTTACCAATTTAGGAGGAGTTTAAGATTTGTGCTGTGTGCTTCGTATTAGATTGACTACTATTTTAGCTATTGTCAACATGCACCTCCACCATTATATTGGAGCATCAAATTTTAATTTGAGATTAGTTTCTTGCTTTTAGTTATAGCATTTCATAGGCAAGGATATTTGTGGTTTTGGCATTTGTTGTGGGTCATTGGTGCTAATAAGAAAGGCCACTTAACTATTTGAGGTTATTCAATTTTTCCTTTTGTCCTAGAAGATTCAATTAGCTTTTTTCTGGCTTACTTGGTCACGGTTTGTTATCTGGTGGACTGTATCGTTGAAATTACATGAGTGCTTTAGCTGCTTTAATTTTTCTTTTTTTGTGATAAGGATATATTTTCAATTATCAAGTTATTTGGAAAAGTTACAAGAAGGATATCTGCCCCTAATTTGTTACTCTTCTCCTGCTGTGTAACCGAGCAGCAGTTCCTATTCCATAATCCAGATCTAAACTTAAACTGGCTGCGGTTTTATCTTTTTTTTCATTAAGTAATTCTACCTTGTATTTGTCCTCTCTGTTTAGTTACTCCATCCGTCCCAATTTATGTGACACTTTTTGCTTCTTGAGAGTCAATTTGTCTAATATTTGAATCTAAATTGGAGTAGATCAACTCAATATTTTATAATTAAAATGTAGATATTCAAAAATTATATGAGAAGTACTATAAGTTGCAATTCTTTTCATGTCAATATGATTTAAAAATACATTACAAAAGATTGATCAAAGTTCACATAATTTGAATCTCGACAAGCAAAAAGTGCCACATAAATTAGGATAAATAGGATAAAGGGAGTATTTATTTATTTTTGGTAAGGGTACTTATCCCCTTTATTCTAGTAAAACTAGAACAAGTGAACAGCTAATAGACATTGGAATACCATGCAACCTGACTATGTCCTTCAAGTAAAATTTAGCATAGTGGTTCTCACTATCGGTCGTCTTCACCGGCAGAAAATGTGTTCGGCTTTCACTTGCTAACAATTCAAACACCTAGCCACCAAGCTTAGATATATCCACCTTCATGCACTTCCACCAATAGCGTTCTTTCAAATATTTGTACATCTTGGTTGATCCTGGATCCATGGAATATTTTGAACTAAAAAGGAGACCTCCTGAAGTGACCCTAATCACCTTTTTTTCCTTTGCTTTGCACATAAGCACTGAAGCTTGTAAGTTTCTTGATCTTTTATAAAATCTGGAAAGCAAATTCAACCTCTGAAACTTTACAGCCAATCTCCTTAGGAACAGGGAGAAAATGTGCCGAGGTCCAAGGAAAGATGGGATTCCTTTCTTTCAAACTAGCAAAAACTAATGGATACATTTTCTTGAGCAATTTTCCTTTGTCTCCCTCCCGAAATGACAGAAAGTGCACTGGCAGACGGGATAAATAGCAAATTGTCCCTTAACCTCTCTTCTTGGCTTATCATTAAATTAGACCATAGTTTGTAATGTAGTGACAAATGTTCCACATTACGAGAAAAACTTCATGCTTCGTGCTTCCACCTGCATTTAGGTCTCATTTATGTTGATCTTCCAGCTGTACACAGTAAATTTTCTCCTTAAGGTGGATGATACGTAATCAGCCTTGTGATGGGATTTTTTGGTAATCTAGCTTTCCTACTTCAGTCTCCTTGATTGGAGCCAGTTGCCCAATAAACAGATATGTATTCTGACGGTCTTTTATAATGGTTTGGAATATCATGTTTGATATGTATTATTCTGTCTATATGGTTCTTTTAACAAAGGAGTACTTTGTTACAAAATATCATAGAAGGAATAATAAAATTACCCACAGAAAGATTAGAAGGAATAATAAATTGGAACAATGGTTCAGTTTCTAGGACATTCCTTTTTTCTTTTCTAATATTATGGAGAATTTGAAGGTTAATTCTTTTCAGTAAATTTATATCCTGGTTGCTTGACTTGAAAGATAAGTTGTTCCTTATATATTATACTTGGTTTGCAGGAGGCTGCGAACGTTGTTTCTAGAAAGCGTAACTTGAAGCTACGGGATCGTGAACTGAGGTTGTCTCATTCTAAAGCAAATTCTACTCCATCTAAGAGGAAAAACTTGTCAACCGAAGACAGATTCAGTTCTCCGGCAAAGAAGTTTGCAGTAGATTCAGCTTCACCAGGCAGTAGTAGCTATAAGGCCAAAGCAAAGCCTGACTTCTCCTACCAGGGTGTGAGGGCAAGCAAATCTGGTGTCCAGAAGAAAACTCAATCAAGGATGAGTGACCGAGGAAAATTGAAACCTAAAACACAGATATCACAAAAGCCAAAGGAGCGCGTAGGAAAGAGACCATCTGTTGCTGCCCGAAAAGCAAAAGCACTCAAGGCTGCTGCGTCAGGTTTGAAACAAATGGGGACAAAACGGAAGCTGGACAACCGAACACCTGACACTTCCGGCAGAAAGAAGAAATTTAGAAAATCTTAGGTGTTAACATTCTCAACAATGTTATACATGAAATAGTGTTCATATATCTATGTTCACTTTTCAAGATTTTAGCTTTCTGTTTCATCGAAGAATTAAATCGGGTACAACTCCTTCATTAATCAAGGTTTAGTGGTTTACGTCCTGTTCATCTGTCTGATATTCTAGATTGTTGTATGGACAAATAATGTCCGAGGCTCTCATAGGTTATAATTGATGGCTTAGTGTCCAGGTAAATGTCTGTGGACATGCTTCTCGCCTAAATGAATAGGTTGGTTGCTAGATGGTGTTTTTTCAATTCCATTTTCTGTTTTTGTACAAGGCAGTAGTTGGTAACTTGATGGTGCTTTTATCAACAATATTCCTTAGCTCCTGCCTCCTCTATATCCTTTTTCTCTTCTATCTGGTGCATTCTATTTTATATTGATTTATATCAGCTCATAATAGCATTGGAAATCATTTTAGCCTTAATGTTTGGATTGCAAGTTGCAACTTGCATATGCCCAAGTATATGCGACACTTATCTTATTTACATGCAGCCGCAGAAGCAGACTCACGTGGTGAGTTGGAATGCATGTGTACCTGTTAATTTAAACTATCATATATTCTAAAAAGACTCTTCTACATATTTGTTGGATCGGGTCATCTGGTCCGCGTTCCCCTTAGGCCCTTGAGTGCTAGAACTCAACTCGAGTTCAAGTCTTGTTTGCTACATCATTTTCATTTTTAAATGACAATTAAAAAGATGCACAAGCTTCACCCAACTTTGCCCATCTATCATATTTATACATTAGGACATCAGTTTTATGCGTTTTTAATAAAATTTTCCAACTAACATATTCGAATCCTTGGCCCGCCTCCGCATGCAGGTTGCTCCTGGCTAAACTTGAGATTGCAGACTTCCGTCTCCGAAGGCCATGCTTCTTTTTTACTTTACAGTTGTATCGTGCTACTGCTGGAGCTGTAATGTCTTTTCGTTATCAATAAAATCTTCCTTTTAGCAAAAAATACACACACACACACACATATTGACTTCTCTCTCCGTTGTGCGGTCGCCAACCCAGAAATCTGAAATTATTGCTCTACTTTATGTTTTAACATTTTTGGCTCTTCATTCATGTAAATGTGAAACTTAAGGAAAAGAAAACAGATGAAAGAAATGAATATAGGATGTCTTCCAATAGCATGTCAAATAAACTAATATAGAATCATAACAATATTTTGAAATGACATCAGATTCTTTTTCCTTTTTTTTTTTTTGGTTGCTTTTGCAACTTATAGCTAAACAAATGCTTCACAATCAAATTGAATAGCTGCATAACTTTCTGCGGCTGAGACTCAGCACAAATAACCTGCCTAATGCTAATCTGTACAGATAATGAAGTCATGCCGAGGACGGTTAATGGTATTCATTCATGACACTTCACAATGGTTTCTGCTGATGCTGAGCTCCGTAATTAGTTCTTGTTTCCAATCAATGTGGGCGTAACAGTTACAAGACCGATAAGGAAAAGAGTTGCTATAGAATGCATGTCATAGAGATCACCCACTGACTGCAATTCACCAAGAGTTATTCCAGCCTGCATTGTAATCCTTGGTCAGCAGAGTGAACTCTAAATTCAATACAGCAGAAATAAACTAATGCAGTAAAATATGTAAATTCATATAGTGTAAGAATTTTGTGCAGATAGGTTATTTGACTATCTATCCTAGCTCATGTTCACACTAGAAGTTCATTAAATAAGCAACAAATTCTGATATCATCCTTATCTCATGTTTACATAAAAGGTGTATCAGATGAACTCAATAAATACAAGTAAAAGATCAACTCCCTCTTTGCATCATATATTTAAGATTCTCGGTTTTTCAATTTGAT
>JACEIK010002447.1:84631-104932 GCA_018107945.1 Datura stramonium
CTCCCTGGAGTCGGTAAGTCTACTTCTCTTCGCATCATAAATCTAAAATAATTTTGTAAATCAGTTTCTGAGGGTACAATAAACATGGACCTGAAACCATAGTTGGCTAGAACAAAATATGTTCCGTCATTGGCACTAAGCATAAAGAGTTGAATAAAGAGCATTAGTACCCTGACAGTGACATATGCAGCTGGAATGATCCCAATGACAGTAGCAAAGAAGAATGTATGGTAAGGCACATCCACGATTGGTGAAGCGACATTGATAAATGTGTTTGGCAGCGTGGGTGTAACTCTCAAGAAAAGCATGTAATTTAGCAGCCGTGTTCGCCTTCTAGCCACCTGATAGAACAGAGATACTTTACTGCAACAGTAGCATTTTAGGAAAGTAGAATATAATGACTGGGTTGTGAGTTGAAAGTAACCTGGTCCCGGAAGAAAGTTAACTTATCAGGCCATAGCGAGAACACGAGGGGCCGCCCAATCAGTTTGGATAGGAAATAGCAAGATGATGCACCTGCAGTAGCAGTGAACACAACCAGTGCTACACCTCTGAAGACTCCAAAGAGAGATCCAGCAAGGAGTGACATGAAAACTGTTCCTGGGATCATAAATGTCTGCATAAAAATGTAGACCACACAGTATCCCACAAGGACCTGAACAGTATAGTCACTAGTATAGCTCTCCAGGTGATCCCTATAGAACATTTAAAACAATGTGGTATAAAAATCAAAAATCAATTCATATTATCAAAGATGCTGAAGCACATAATACAAGTGTCTAGTAGAAATTAGTATGAACTAAGAAGAAAGAAATATACATGATATCATCTTGAAAAATTAGGACCGAAGTTTGAAAATGCAGAATTGCATGCAAGTTCAACTACAAGTGCAGTATTTTGCATAAGCATAACGCCAAATGATCAACCACAAGCATTACTTTTGTAGATACGTATTTATGTGCTTGTACAACTACACAGCTTTAGCATTTTAAGTGCACAATTCAAAGCCAGGACATCTTTGGATATCAGCAACAAGTAAGTTTAGTGAACAAACTTGATTTTCCCACCAGTTGTTTGATCAATTCCTTGGCCAAGTACTCCACTCATGCAGTGGGTGACAACTTCACTGCTTAGAATTAGTTTATGGCTTTTCTTTATTTGCTGCATTATGCTTGTTACATCTAAGAATCCATTCTAATCACCATTCGATGGGATTTACTTATGATTCTCCATCATTAGCAGGCAACTGCGAGTGTTCAAGATGCCCCTAAAACCACCAATTAAAATTCACATAGAAGCATAGTCAGATGGACAGACTTTTACTCCCCAAATCCTTGAAACTAGTAAATGTTTCATTCCAAAGATGTCATGTTCATTCCCCTGAAGTTGATTCCAATACGACACAAGTGAACAACCAATGCACAGCTCGCAGGCTACCCTCTTTTCACATTTAAAAAGAGATTGACGAAGCATCTATACCGCGTCACCAATATTTTGTATCCCAAACTTAACACTAAATTATCAACAGCTCACACATCGAACCTCATGGTCAATTGCTTCTCAGCCCACCATTTAGTGCAATACACAAGATATTATAAACTTTCTACTTTGATCCATAAAATGCCAAAAGGCTAAAGATCCATAAAATGCTAAAAGATAAGTTTTCGGTCCTCCTTTCCTTCGGAAAATCTGTTTACTCTGCCTCAATCTAAAACCGTTGGGGAATAGTGAATACTTCTCTAATTCGAGCAGTTCAGCTGAATGACTGAATCAGCTCCATCTAGATTGTGCTAATGGATTTACAGGCATCACCATTACGACCTTTTCAAAGGAATCTTTTTATAAAACTAGTAATGGGCATATCCAACTTTTTACAAGTCAACGAATTATGATCTTTGTCATTAAAAGTCTCTTTTTTTTCAATGTTTTAGTGGGGGAGGAGGGAGGGGGGTCATTTCAGCATCTTTCTCATTTTTCATCTTAACAGAACTAAAAAGAATCCAGAAGCAAGCTCAAAAATGAATTAAATTAGATTAATAAAGGATTTAGAATGATAAAATATCTGGCAAATTACCTGAGTATTTGAAGATCTTCAAGATTTCTTGGAAGCTTGAGGAAGCTATAATCAGAGGCAGGCATGGTGAGATACACACAAGCAAGACCCAACGCGTAACTCAAAACGACACCACCCGCAACCCCAATCTCCCAAAACGATAAAGGAAACTTAGCAGATTTAGATTCATTTACAACAACAACAACACTCCCCCTTTTTCCATCCCCTTGAGTTTCATATTTCAATGAATCAGCTACAGCCGCCATTGATGAGGATGTTCCCACTTCTCCCTCCATTTTTTTGCAGCAAAAATCTCACAAACCCAACAAATTTATTGAAAAAGGAAACAACAAAGAAGTACAACAGAAACAGAGAGAGAAAGGAAATTCAATTTTGCGGGGTTTCTTTTTTGTTTGCTTTAGCAATACTCTTTCTTCATTCTCCCTCTCTCTCTTTATCTGTGTGCTAAAAAAAGTTCCCTTTTCTCTTTGTCCTTCTCAATCAATTTATGGGGGAAGATAAAGCATATTCCTTCATTCTCCGAATGAAACCAAAAAGGTAAGGGGAAGTTGAGCCAATTATACATTTTCTGGGGGTAATTATCTAATTAAAGAAAAGTTGGAGAAAAGAAATGGTCGACGTTTATTTGCTTACTCATTAAAACGTTTTCATCGTTTGTTTGGTTATCGTGTTTTGCTGCGCATTTACTACTTGTATTTCTTTTTGTCTCTTCTTTTCCTTTTTCTCCTTTTTAAAGTAAGAGGTAGTTGCTATTAAATACTCTCGTCGTTCTATTTTAGTTGCTGGATATATTAAAAATAATTATTTTAAAATATTTGTTAGTTTTAAAATTTAAGAGATAATTAATCATATTTTTCTAATTTCATATTTTTCTAATTTTATTCTTAGTGAAGTAGTGGCCTCTTCTAAAACGTAAAAAATTATTATTATATATTTTCAAAAAATTTATACATTATATTAATCAAATACATGAAGATTGAACTGAAAATGAACAAATTATCAATTTCAATTTTCAACAATAATTATTGATCGTTACTACTATTATTGGAGAGAATTGACAGTTGAGCAGGTTCCATGTAATATATATGGTGCAGACCATATGGGAATTATTTGGAGGATACATGACCCTAACATGGAGGCAATAGAATTACATATCCCCTTTTCCCTATAAAATACTATTTTAAAAACTACTAAATTTTTTTTTGACCTCACCGGCTTAAATCATTCGAAGTTAGATTAATGTAAAGGCTTACTTCAACTGATAAACATTCTTTTTGTCTTCAACTCTAAGATTATAAATTTAAATTATAATGAAAACATAATGATTAGAGCTCTCGAGAAAGATATAAAAAAGAAAATCATCTCAAAATATGTAAAGAATAATTTGAATTGACAATAGAATACAGCATACAATAGGCTTAAATATTTCACTTATTGAAATATCTGATCAATGAAGACTTTTAACATCTACAATTATCACCTCGCTCATTTTTATACGTTTCATTATATTAAAATAGATTTTCAATTTAAAAATTAAAAAATAATTTATTATTTTATTTAAGTTATTTTATTATTAGATTATAATTATTTTGTAATTTAATATATTAAATTTGTTTTATTTATATATATAAATATAATAAAAATTTATTTGCAAATTAATAGCAAACGAATAATAAAATGATGTAAGGAAATAAGAGTAGTTATTCATAATGTTCATAAATTTTGTCGTCTCAAACGAGGAAGAGCATGTGGGCGTTTCAAGGCGCAAAGGACAAGCAATTTTGCGGTACATTAAACGTGAATTAGAACATGCCTTTTCTCCCTTCATCCTTTTTTATAGCTTGCTTGGACGGTTGTTAGTAATTTTGGATGGTTGTGTTAATTGTTATTTTAATTTTATCCTTTATATATATATATTAAAAATGTTATATGATTTTATCATTAAAAAATAAAAAATTAAAAAAACTCAAAATTCATAAAAAAAATTATATATATTTTTTAAGAAAAATTAATAGAAATTATAATTTGACAAATATAATCCTATTAATTAATAAATACTTTTATAAATATACAATAATTATTTTTTCACAAGTAACTTAAGTATTAAGAGAGTCAATTAAAAGAAAACGACAAATATTTTTGAGTTTCTCGACAACTACTTTAAATAAGATTTCAAGATGGCCCATCAAGATATTCCATATGTTTCCTTGGACATATTTTAAAAATTAAACACCACTTATTTTAAAACGTATGAGCTTAAAAAAACGATGGCAGCATCCAATAAGCATATATTATATCATTAACTTTAACCCCTGCCTGTTTCCTCATAAATTTATTTCTATATTAAAATAAAACGTTAATTATTTAATCTTTTAAAGATAAAAAACTCTGAACGGGCACGTGATATTGATGAGATAGAGAGATTCTATTAATGTTTGACTTAAGTTATGGCATTATTCGGATTTTCCTCTGCCCCTCCCTTTGGTCTTATTAGCTCATTAGCGGCAGACCTCTATCACTATATGTACTCCCTCAATTTTTATTTGTTCAATTTAAATATATATAATTATTAAATTAAGAATTGAAAAATTTGAAACATTTTAAAAATAAAAATATTTTTAATTATTAATTTATTTTAAATTTTACAAAATAAATATTACTTGATAATAAGGGTACTTAGTAATTTCTTAAATGAAATTATGTGAGCACTTTTTTTTTTTTTGGTTTTTTTCATGGGTGCTGGGTGGTGGTTTAAGAAAGGATGGGTGGTGACCAGGGGTGGGGTGGGGGTTGTTGATTAAAAATTTAAGTTCCCTCACACTGATATATGGTGGACCTGTTAATTAATGGTTGTTTAATGACCAATTAACTAAGATATTGTAGTTATATAATTAGTTGAAGGTGATTAGGTGAACTTGTTTTTAATACTCTGATTCAATTTATTTCACTTGATTTGGAATACTAGGAGTCAAATCTATTAATTGTATAGAATCTTTAATTTTAAGAAAAACTTTTATATTTATAAATTATATAAAAATGTTATAAATTATAATAATTAATAATTAAATTAATTTAAAAAATTATAATAAAAAATATTATTTAACTGTTCAAATATTAACTACAATAAATAAATTGAAGGGGGAGGGAGTGTAATTTGTTTTTAACACATAAAAACATAAAAAAACAATTTCGCGTGAGGACCAGTGTTTTAGAAGGCGATTTTTGCGCGAACATCGGCGCGAGACGTATTAAAAATATAATCGACGGATTTACAGGGGTGAAAGTATTGTAAGGTAAGTTTTATTAGTTTAGACGTACTTAGATATTGGGAGAGCTTTATTTTAAAATGTAAGGACAAAAATTTTTTAATTAAAATTAAATTGTTTGAAGATATATGAATCATGATCTCATTTATAAATGTTATATATATATATAAAATTATTAAATTTTATATTTTTTTTATTTTTTTTAGTTTTTTTATATTTTTTATTTTTAACCCTAATCTTTTTTCTTGTCTTGTAATTAAAGAAAAAGTACATAAACATAACCATAGATAAACAAGTACAAATTATGTAATTTAAAAAATCAATTAACATTTCTAAAGACTTTTGTGCTTATATTATTATTTGAAAAAATTAATTTATAATTTTAAATAACTATTTAAAATGTAACTTCAAGGTTTATAAAATATTATAAATAACTAGTTAAGTTTGATTATTTTTTTAATCAATATTAAAAAAAGATAAAATTAAAAAAAGAAAAAATTAAAAAAACAAAATTTTATATTTTTTTTAAAAAAAACGAATTTTAGTTTTAAAAAAACTAAAAAAAATAAAATATTAAAAATTTAAGATTCACGAAGCCTTATATCCCAACATTTCAAGCACTTATAACTCATTTCGTATCAAATGTAAATACCTCCTCATTTCACACCGCGTCTCAAATTAATCCTAAACAAATAAAACCAACATTGCACCGATATTCTCTACTTGAATTTAATCTCAAGTAGCTCAAAGTTATTTGATTGAATGTTGTGAAATTTATAACAATGCATTTTTCAGCGAGTGGCAAAACAAGAACCTTTCTTTACATTTCTTTATTAAAATGATCTTCTTACTGAAAGTCTGAAAATGAAAGTACATGTATTTAATATATTCCTCTTAAATTATTTATCGTAATTTTATTTAACATTAATTTTAAAAAAATTTGACTTATAAAAGATTTTATTTATTTTATTTTTTTTACCTTTTTGATTTTTTAAATTTTGCAATTTTAAATTTTTTTATGCATTATTTTTTTATGTTAAAAAAAAACAATTCTATTTTAATTTCTAGATAGAAGACAAATTTTGATTGCTAAAAAAAATATCAATATTAAATTAATTTTAAAATTTTAATTTTAATTAAATTTTACAAAAAATCAGGTAGAGTTTTTTCTGTTTTTAAATTTTTTAATATTTGAAATTTTATAACTTAATATTCTTTTTTCTGTTTTTATATTTTTATAAATTATTAAAAAGTTACATTATATAATATATATATATATTTCTTGTTAATTGCGTGTCACATGCCGAGGTTATTTAATCGCTAAATCATAACAAAATACAAAAGAAAAGGTATCCAACATTGACATGAGACAAAGATTGAGTATAGTGCGAAGTAAAATCACCCTTCTAATTTTTGCCATTAATTATTGGCTTGAAAGTAAACCTTCAATTTATACTTTTTCTGAAAAAACTACTAATTTTAAAAATGTACCTGTCATTAGGTAGGTCTAAAACCACGTTACACGCAAGAAGACAATTAATCATCATAAGGATTTAGAAATTCACAATGGTCAAAATGGAACAGTGCATGGCTGAACGTTTAACAGTGGAGTGCATCACTAGCTTACGATCGGACTCAAATAATATAAAATATAAGATATTTTATGTGAATCGATAAAAATTATTTTATAATGTTAAGTATTTTTAATGAGATCAATAATAAAATAATATTATAAAAAATATTGAAAAGAATCCTTCAATGTATAATTTTTATAGAATCTCGAATACACAAATTTTGATATGTAAATTAAATAATACAATGTAATTAATTGACAAAATTAAGCTCTCTAAGATTTATAGTTAATTATCATTATACTTATATTATAAATATGCAATTACTAATAATTAGGGTACCTCTAAGATTCCAAATGGAAAATTGTGATATAAAATAAAGAGAATGACATATACCAGCTTTAATTAAGCAAAGATTATATTTGTTTCTTTTTAATAGGAGAAGATTAAAGTAGTGAGATTACGTTTTATATATGTCCATTAGGCCATAACTTTAGGGATCAACTCGACATGACGAACCAAAGCATTAATAGTGGAAACGAAAAAAACAAGAATCTTGAAAAAGTGGACAACATTGTACTGTCATAAATGAGAATTTCAATAACGAGCTAATGGTTAGTAGTAAAAGTTTCTGGGCTGTCACATTAGCTCTTCCATATTTCTCTTTAATATTAGGGAAGATTGCAGTGAAGTGATAATTTTTTTCTAAATTTTCAGTTAAAGATTTCAGGTTGAATTTTAAATGGTGAAATTGCTTTTTAAAGAAAACATTTTTAGTTTTAAAATAATTTTTTTAAAAATGAATGTAAATTAATTAAATTTTAAAACGGATATCAAATATCAAATTAAAATAAGACAAAATTGATTCGATATATGTGTGGGTGAGAGAGTGTGTGTGTCCTGTAATAAAACTTATTTATATGTTTAATTTAATCTTTTAAATTTAATTGTGTAATTATATTTGCTCAAATTCCAATCAAACATGATACTATAATTATGTTCTCAGTATACAAGATAAGTTATTGTAATTACTATACCAATAATTATCAGGTCGTGAATTCATCATCCTAGTACAACATCAATTTAATTACCAGCAGACTTTTCAAATAGAACCCAAATATCATGATGAAGTATTAATTACTTTTATCCTGACCTAAGCCTCAAATTCGAATTTGACATGAATCGTTTTCTACAAGAAGATTTTACCTTCAAAATAAAATTTTCCTAAATAAATTTAAATTAATCAAATTCTAAAATAAATATCAAACACCACATCCGAAAACCTTTTTGTAATATTGTGTTTATTTTCAGTGCAACATCATAATAAAATGGTTTATGAGACTTTGAGAAAAAGGATCCCATCCCATATAGGAAGTGGGTACAGGCACAACAACAAACCAATATATATATAATGACAAAGCATATATTACTTAGGAGGTGTCATCAAAAATCCATCATCAAATACGTTTGAATACGTTTTTTCTTGTTTTATCTTTTATTCTTCTATCATGAAACTTTTTTGTATTATTCAAAAACGATCGTTGAATACAAGAGCAAACCTTGTTTCTATCCATCCAATTAGTTGCTGCACAGATATATATATATATATATATATACAGAGAGAATGGTTTAAAACTGAACCGAAATCAATAGAGATGATCTTTCATAGTAGGAGGTCGTGTTTGATAAACCTTAAATATATATACACATATGTCTCTATAATCTTGTATAATGATATGCATGTTTAATTGGATATTAATTAATAATATATTAAATCCCCAATATCTGATATTGAAGCAGTCGCGGCTGGCTTCGATAGATCAATAACTGATATATTAATATATCTACAAAATCAGTAAATCAAATTTCTCAATATATAAACCAAACTTGAGACACTGTTATAACTTAAGTAATCATATTAATTTGACTACAACAGCGCCCTGTGGTTCTTATATTACTCATCTTCATAAGGCTCCAAGATTAATCTGAAAAAATCAATGATAGAACAAGAATCGCTTTGTACACATTTGGCGACTTTTCGTCAGCCAAGAATAACGGACCTTGAGTATTTCATGCCTCTCTATATAATGGCGCCTATGCGCATTTTTTGTAAGAGTTTGAATCATTTAATGGCTGCACTTTATACATTTGCCATGATATTTTCATTTTATATCGTTCCAGAAGTTGTGTTTTTGTTTTTACATTGTTCCCATTTGTTGTTTTCGCTTGCTTATGACACTCCGCCACCGCAAAAAGAGAGAAGCGCTACCAGATACTAAAAATGAGGAAAAAAAGAGGATGTGGAAGATGAGCTTACCTGCAGTGAAGTTATTCCGCCTATTATGGCTCAAAATACAGAGACAGATGAAGGGAGATGGAGAGAGAGTCGCCACAGCGTTTGCCGCCTTAAAACTTTAGAGAAAGAGAGGCAGAGAAGCAGTGAAAATTAGTAAAAAGTAAGAGGACGCGGAGAGGGAGGTTAACCGCGTGGCTGCGGCCTGTGAGAGAGGAGAGAGAGCAGAGCGAAGCGGCGCTACCATACAGCTGAGAGGGAAAACGGGAGGGGTCGGGCAGATATTGTTGTTTGGCTGCTGTTAGGTTTTAATTGAAATGTAGGATCTGCTGAAATGAACTGCCAGGATTAGTTGGGTGTAATCCGGTCAGTAGTGGGTCAATGGTCATCCTATAGGTTAGTGGCTAGATTTAATTAGGAATTGAATTTAAATAATAGCCAAAATTGATTAAAAGTGGCTAAAATTGACATAAATTGAATAGAAAGTGGCTAAACTTCAAACAAATTGAATGAAATTGAATAAAGATGGCTATATTTTAAATAAATTGGCTGAAATTGAATTCAGCTGCTATTAAATTAATAAATATACTACAATTTGTAGATAATTTAATAAATAGATAATGAAATAGTTTAAATTATAGAAAAATCATATAAATTTTAGTATACTTATGTAACATCTATAATTAAATTATTATAAATAATTTAACGACTAAAAATAAAATTAAGTTATTAAATATTATTAACATAAATAATTTATAAATTCGACTAATAATATTAGTCAAATAAATTTGTAAAATTTAGTAAAATTAGGTAAATAATTTATTAAGTAAAGGATATATTTATTAAGTTATTAAATATTATAAAAAATAATTTTATGTTATATGAAAGCTCCTTGGTGCGACCAAGGGCATTTGCGCTCAATTAAACATAAATAAATCTATACTATTAATAAAATAAAATAAATAATAATAAAATACTATAATAAATTTAATACTATTAATAAATAAAAATAAATAATAATTAAAATAAATAAACCCCCACACTTCTAATTTGTAATTATCTCATTGTTTTATTTATTATCCAACAGATATAATTATTAGATACTTGTTTATTCCATAAATATTGTTCCCTTTTCTTGTAATCCATTTATTCTGAATTTGCCAGATGAGCCTTGTTTTTTGATTGTTGGATTTCCAATTTCGTATTTTATGTATTGCTTTGCATTTTCTTCTTGCAGATATTCCACACAAATCTATGGAAACTATGGTTGAAACAAAAGTCATGTCTTCTAGATATTTTGTGCTTCATTAGGAAAAAAAGAGAAATGGGTTTTCTTTTTTTCTTTTTTTTTTTACTTAACTATTTACTAAGTGAGAGTTTGACATAACAAATAATTTTTGAACAAATTAATAAGTGAGACTTCAAAAAGAAGTACCCAAGGGCATTCCAATAATTTGATTTCCTCATTAATGTCTACTTTAATGCCTGTGATATTTTGCAAATTACTTCTCCCACACGTCATTTTGTTTTTCTATTGCCGTTTTGCATGTGTTTACACTTTTCCCGTTAATGCGTGTTTGACATATATTTTTTGACTCGATGACAAATGTTTATCACTTTCGCAGCTGAATTTGCTTAATTTCCCGCTCTTCTTCTGCTTTCAGCTTCTTCTTTCGTAAAATTGTCATTTTTCCAAAGATTTTCTTCCTTTTTTCCTTTGACTCTAAACAGGACCCCAATTCCATTCAATTCCATATAAATTATCAGCTTTTTCTTTCTCCCTTGAAAGTCAACTTGCCGTGCATTATTAAACAATAAAATACTACAACAAATCTCAAACAAAAAATTGCTTTCCTTCCTTTTTATTTCTTTCTTTTGGTTTTTGGCCGAAGTTCCTAATTATTTTTCTTGTTCACTTTCAATTTTTACATGCCCTCAAAATAAGGATTAATATAAATATTTATCATAATATTTATATTAATTGATATATGTAGTTTATAAATTTTAAAAAATAATTTTAAATTTAAAAATAATTTTAAAAGTAGGTAATTGATGTTAATAATAAAATAAATACCCGCTGAACTTTGAAAAACATTTCAGCAGGCCAGTAACATGAAATAACCTCGTTAATTGACCAAAAGCATAAAATCAAGCCACATCGCTTGGTCGTATAAAATTTGATCCATAATAATCTTTCATATAATCTATTAATTGGTGTTTCTCCCGCTTATATTACTTATCTACATAAGCACCGACATTCAAGTTTTACAAGAAGAAATTTGTATTTGCCCCTATTTTCTCACTGAAAGATAGATATTTTTTTGATCCGTATATTTTGATCTTTTTATTAACAAATTATTGGTGAACATGGTATTTATTATGTTAATTTGACACATGAATATATTAATGGTAGTGACAATAATTTTTTAAAACAAATTGATTACAAATTTAGTTCTATACCGAAAATATTTTAAAAGAATGTATTTTTAAAAGAATGTTTAATAGTGTCTTTTAACATATATGAGTGTTTGCTAACTTGAATAGAAAAGGCAATTATTTTTCTTCTCTTTTGTTTTTGTCAATGATCAGAAATGTAACTCGTCACTAGACAATGTATCAATTCATGGACATCTATACATTTGCTATTCAATTATAATTTTGTTTCTCTCCCTTTAACTAATACGCATTCTCTACATTCCCAATTTGATCGTATTCATTATAAATAAAGCAAATAGCACAAAATGAAAATTTTGTTCTTTTTAATTTTTTATATTCATTGAATACACTCGGCGAAGGATTTCTTTCTTGGTTTCGTTTACAAGGCATTGAAGAAAATCTCTTCTTTTTTTTTACATCTCTAATCTCACATTTATTATCAATATGAAGCTCTAAATTAAAGGAAAATATCACTTCAAATGGACTCAAAAAGGTTATGTTTTAATATGTCCAAACCGTGGGTAAGAAGTGAGAAGTCCAAGAAAAAGAAAAATTGGCCGTATGAATTGCAATCAGAAAATATGTTAGTGCCAAGGTATTTAGAGTCTAATTTTATGAACATATTCAAGAGAAATATATGCAAAAAATTGTCTTATAATATTACCAAGCAGTGTCGATTTGACGTAAATTCTGAAGATGCTTCCTACTAACAACCGCAATAATCATGGACAAAGTTAGTTTAAAAATTATTATTATCTCATCAACCAAGTGAGATTTATGATCCTGTTTTAGCCGATAAATATTCTAACTAAACGATTATTATATTTACTTTTACAATTGGACTAACAAAAACTTTAAAATATATTCCCTTTAAATGACTTGTCGCCAATGGAAAATATTCAAATCAGTCAACCAAAACCCTTCTTAATTCATGAAAAAAATCTTTTCAATGACCTGATCAAAGATTTGCAAACCGTTTTATTCCCGTCTCGCGTTGAAAAAGAGAACAACAAAAAGATCAAAAGGACTTCGCCCTTTTCCGATGAAGAACGAAATAACTCACAAAGCTCAAAACAAAAAGCCGGAGCCACTCAACTCCAAAGTGAAAGAATAAAGGTCATCAAAAATTCACTTTTTACACTTCAATTTAATAAACATTATTTTCCTTTTCGGGTCTTCAAATATGTTACCCTTTCATACTTCTTCTTTAAGTTGCATGCATGTACAAAAATAACTAACTTCCTTTAACGTTGGCTTTTTTGTGGAACAAAGGTAAGTTTTGCAAGTTCCTAAAATAAATTTAATAATTGAAACTAATATTACTTTTCATATATATATAAATAGTTCTTTTGTAGAATGATAAACCTCGATAAAGCTTACTATACCTTTTGGGCCTTCGCACGGATGTTCAGATAGCAATACTATCATGAAACAAGGTAACAAAAATAAAAATTCTTACATTTAAACGCATTACACTCTTCGTATCACCGAAGCTGGATCGCTCCGGTTCTTTTCTTCGCACATGAGGCGCGGAAGCCAATTTTCAACTCGTTTCCACTTTCACTTCTCAATCTCTTCTTGGTGAGTTGTTATTCTTCCTCTTTCTTCTCCCCAATTTTTTAATTTTACTTTTCTTATTTATCACTCCCTAATATATACCGCCTTCCTCCTTCCGTGTTTTCTTTTTAAGAATACTCGCAATAATATGCTATGGTCTGGTGGATTTTCAACTTTAGTCAATTTAGAAAGCAGCTTGTTCTTATGCCTTTGAGGATTGAGCTGCAGGATCTGTATAATCTACTATAAAATTTCCATGATGTTAAATATTAGCCTAGAAACTAAGTCTATACTCACACTTCCTTAGATTTTCCTTTTCGAAACTTCCTAAAAGAGATCTAATCGTGTACTTCTCCGTGGATAACCGCTAATGAGTCAGTTTACTTTTTATAACATTTGAAAATTGTCATAAATATATAAATACGAGAAATAGAACTCTTTGACGTAAACCCATTTGATTTCTAAAACTTAGCATATACAAAGGTCAAATAAATTAAATTATCCAAGTACATTCACTTTGTCATGGTTTTCATACACTTAATATTATTAATTTCTTGCTCTCTTCTAATTTCTCTTTTAAAAATCAAATATTGTCTTTTTCTTTTCTAACATATTATTGTTCTTTCTTTTTATCGCTTAATACTCATATCCAGACACGACGCTACTACGCGCGCTTCACTTGTCCCACTCAACAACTCCTTGTAATAATTTAATAACTTTCGTCCTGTATCTTATCAATGTAATACTTTCACTTTGTTCCGCACAATAGGAAGCATGTATATTCATATCTTATTGCTTAAAACTTTACTTGCTTTAATGCAACAATATTTGAAAAAACGCGCACGGGCACCAACCATCTAGTTTATGTAGAAATTAGCCTTTGTGTCGCAGCTTTCATAGCTCAGTTGGTTAGAGCACCCGTTTAGTAAGCGGGAGGTCTTGAGTTCGACTCTCAATGAAAGCAAATCTTAATATTTTCCCTCTAATAGCTGCTTTTTGTTTGCCTGTATGCACTAACTTTATATTTTGTCATAAATCTCCAAAGAACATAATCTTTACTGCAATCTGATACATCCCAATTCCCAACTGAAAGCTAAAAATTTTGTGCCATTTATTGATAGTAACAGCCATGTTTGTGAAAACATCCCATGCTCAACACCTTTTGTGAGTGACAAAATTAGGTGAACAACAAAAAGATTTCAAGTGTTGGCTTAAGAAGGGTAGCAGTATGTGACTCGACAGTTCACTTGTCAAGTTGTAGGTTGACAGTTTGGAGCAAAGGAGCAAATAAATATCAGTTGTTAGCGTCCAGGCTTCGAAACTCAATTATCACAGATGATTCACAATAGTAAAGTATGACTTGGTGATGGAAAATCTGGATAAAATACCTTTTTTTTCAAGCCTGTTTCAAGCTCATCTTAATGCTTGTACCAACAACTGCAACATTGCAGAAGAAAACAGAGAGAAGGAACAAGGAGAATCTTTCTCCTCCATTTGCCATTACAAGATCGTAAACAAATTTCACACGAAAAAAAAGAAGAAAGAATCAAATTCAACAACTGTCTTGGTGCATAAAATACCGCCATCCATGCAGAAAGTACCACAAGTGTACAGTCTAGGGATATTCTGGTCAGTGTTTATTTCAGCACCAGTACCAGTTCTGTGTTCTTTAGTAACAACCGATGATCAGGGCAGAAATAATTGCTCTAATTTACCCCAATGGTTATCCTCGCTTGCTTCATATCAACTAAACAGTGTTAGCTATAACAAAATTAAATTTCATAGACAGCATCTGCTATATCAAGTTCCCCTAGAGATTTTGATGAAGGAAAAAGTTCAAGTTTCACAAGATTCTTTGCACGAAATCACAAAAAATTCTTCTATTACTGGGCCTCGAAGATAGCTGGGCCTGAAGATAGTGAACCAACCCCCCCCACACACACACACAAAAAAAAAAAAAAATACACACAAAGAAAAAAGAAAGAGAAAAGAAGAGGCGAGCATATATATATAAGGTAAAAATGCCATGGCTGTCTATTTGATATCATAAGGATGCTTGCTCACAAGACAATTCTGAAATAAGTCTCTGTTCTTTCTAACGGACAACAAAAGAAGAATAGAACAGACAAACAAAAAAAAAAAAAACAAATATAATCACACTCAAAAGAGGCTCCAGCAATTGTGCTAAGCCAAGTGTCGATTCTTGCTCGTATTGACTAACCTAAGTCAAAGTAGTAACTGACTCGTAACTCTTTCGAACAAAATTTCTGACTAGTATGTACCATGTGACATTATTGGGAATGAATCCAACAGCTATGCCTCTAGTAAACAGGGTATAAGCATCATCAAGCATGCGCATTTTACAATAGGAACAAATCAAGGTGTTATAAGTGATGGTATCAGGACAAACTCCTTCAAGTTCTAATTTTTCAAAGAGGTTCTGAGCTTCTCGAATTCGACCATTGTTACAAAGGCCATTTATTAGACTGTTATATGTGACTATATCAGGTGTCAATCCACGATGTACCAGGTCTCTCAGTAACTCGAGGGCATTTTGAACCTTACCTATTCTACAAAAGCCATTGATCAAGATGTTGCACGTTACATGATTAGGTTTTGTTCCCTTTCCCATCATTTCTTCAAAAAGTCCTAATGCTCTCTCAACTGCTCCATCATTGCAAAGTGCTTTTATCAGGACATTGTATGTGATTTCATCAAGGGGACATCCTCTGAGTAACATATCATTTACAAGCTTAAGTGCCTCTTGGGTTTTACCTTTCTTCAAGAAAGCATGAATCAATGTGTTGTAGGTAACTGTATTGGCAATAACTCCTTCCAGGAACATATTTTGGTACATCCCCAACGCTTCATCCATCTTGTCAATCTTGCAAAAGCCTAAAATCAAAGCATTGAATGTAAAAATGTCTGGTTTACATCCGTTGCTTGACATATCACCAAAAATTTCTAATGCTTGTTGGATCATTCCTTGTTTACTCAAAGCTGATATAAAAGAGTTATAACCCACTATATTTAGGCTGAGACTTTTTGCTGACATCTCAGTAACAAGGTCATAAGCTTCCTGTAGACGGCCGGCCTTGGAGAATCCATCAATCAAGGTTATGTACGTTGTTGCATTGGGCTGGCAACCTCTGGATGACATTTCATTTACAACTTCATGAGCCGAAGACAAAATTCCCTTCTTGCAAAGACCTCGAATTAGAATGTTGTATGTATAAACATCTGGTTGATAACCTTTAATCAACATGTTCTCATTTAGAATGGCTTTTGCTTCATCAAACCGTCCTTTAGTCACATAGCCATTGATCAACGTATTAAAGAGGACATTATTCTGTTCAGGTGCTTTGTTGAGAAGAACCCTCGCTTCATCAACTCGCCCTGTGCGACATAAAGCATGCATCAGAATGCCATAAGTTATAGCATCGGGGGTGAAACCTCGAAGAAGCATCCGATCAACCAGCTTTGCAGCCTCATGAATCCTATCAGCTCGGCATAGCCCATGGATAATGTCATTGAAAGTATTGACGTCGGGTATGCAACCCATAAGAAACATCTCCTCCAAAAGTTTCAACGCATCATTTACCCGATTAGACTTTGAAAGTGCATGAATAAGAATCTGGTAAATCACTGAATTAGGTACACACCCATGTTTTGTCATGTCTCTGAGAAGTGAACAAGCAGAGTCTACCTCATTGACTATACAAAATGCTTGTATCACTCGAGCAAAAGTGAATACAGAAGGAGAAATACCTTTCCCCAACATTTCATAAAACACATTTGGAGCAACTTTTGGACAATTTCCATCCAACAGAATATCCAACGCTTGATTGTATGACTTAAATGTGGGTTCACAAGAGAAAGTATTCCACATATCAAAAAGTATTCTAGTTGCTTTCCCTGGTAAACCAGCTCTTCCGTAATGCCTCATTATCATAATAAAGAGTGACTCTTTGAAAACTGCCCCTTCATCTTTCATCTGTAATAACAATCTATCAATAATATTAAATTCCTTGGCAGCCCCAAGTTTATCAATCAAAGTATAGTAGACATCAAATGAGTGGCAATAGCTTGTCTGGCTGCCGGCCCACTGGAATAGCTCCATCGATGTTGGTACATCCAAAGGCAGTGCCAATAATTTATTGAGCTGATACGGGGTAATTTTATTAAGTGATCTTTGGAGTTGTTTGAAGTCAAAAGGCTTAAGCAATCTTTCCCATTCATTCTCAGACTCAAACCCATCGCCCCTGGCTTTAGCATTATCACACTTGTCATCAGTCACACAAGTACAAAATGCAAAAGTAGGGTTCCTATTCAGAGATCCCAGCTCTTCACGTATGTGAATCAAAAGTTTCGACCTTTTTAGCATACCTTCAAATGGGCAGTGCAGAAATTTCAGAACTTAGCCATTACATGTGATTCGAGAACTTCTTCAAGAATTGTCATGATAGCTTCTCCAATTTGGATTATCAGTCACCAATTTTAAGCTCCGTCATAGTAAGCAAAGACATTTCTTTTCCTAAAATATTCAAGAATAAGATAAAACACCAACTTCAGATTGATAATGTGCAAATACAAAAATTCAAACACATTTAATAGAAATAGCAGACACAGGAATTAGGGTCCCACCGTTCCACAGCACTTGTCAGTCATAACAACTTAAAACCAAACAATATACTTAACATATAAATAAAAAACAATAGCAGACTAACGAATTATTAGTATCAAACTATCATTATGAACATAATTTACATCAAAATCATGAATCATCCAGATGAATTTTTGTATAGTGAACACAATCAATTATAGCATCAATCTCTAGTAAAATTCAATTCAATTCACAAACCACAATTCAATATCAAATCTTAATCTAACTCAATTTGCCAATCCAATTCAGTTTAAGTTCAATCACAATTGTACAAAAAATCAATTTTCAAAGAAAAAGAGGAAAACTTGTTGATTTCACCAAAAGATTAACGTGATGATTGCAAATTCACAGCACATTGTCCACCTAGAGTTTTTTTATTTCTTGCAAAAGATGTCTCAGAAAGGGAAAGGATCAATCCCAAGCAAAATTCATTTTCTTTCCCAGCAAAAAGTAGCGAAAATAGAGGATTTCCCAAACTCTTTTCCATCAGTTCTGATGTCATTCTTATCACATAGAGGAAAAGTATTTTCCAACTCTCTTTCCTTTCATAAATTGCAATAATCAACACTCAACCACATCATGCTCTCTCTCCCCAAAGAATCTCTTACTCTCAGCAACATCCTGATCTCTGTTTTATGTCCTTTCTCTACTAAATCTCGTATCCTTCGAGCAGTCCTCTCTCCCCAAAGAATCTCTTACTCTCAGAAACATCCTGATCTCTGTTTTAGGTCCTTTCTCTACTAAATCTCCTATCCTTCGAGCAGTCCTTCGTGCTTTATTTCTTATGGTTACTTCTGTTGTTTCGTTTCATGGTTGATAGCTAATAAATGTTTGAACTTTGAATGATTTAAAAGGTGCATCTTTCATCCCTATCCCTATCGTATACCTATTTCACTGATATAATGATTGTTGTTAGGCAAATATTCAGGACTAACCACATCTTTTTCCTTTACAATGGCGTAATATCCAATTCTAGGGAAGTGTATGCCTTGTCTTTTCAAAAAATATATATCTTCCCGTGCCTTTGTCCCAAGTAAAGAAAGACAATTTAATGAGTTTAGCTACCTCGAAAAAACTTGAAAGAGAAAATCTTGGAAAAGGTATAACAAATTGTCGAGCTATTGATATTCCTTTTCATACTCTGAATAAGGTTCTGCATTTCTGTTTCATATTTGACCGAACAGTTTTAAGACCATATTAGCATACTTACCCATCTTTGATGATGCATGACCACATAAAACAAATAATCCATGAATGCTCAAGCAGTTAGTATGTTTTGTTGATTTCTCATATGGTCACTCAGCTAATAGTTATTATCTCATAAAGTTACTTTCTTTGTTGAAGAAAATTGATATCAAGAAAAAGATCAGTTGACTAACCATGTGAAAAATCAACCCATTTTACACAGAGAAACGGAGAAAGATTGATCCTAAGTTTAAGCCAGAAGATGCATTGAGTTAATCTGTGCTCAACTTGAAAATGACAACAAAAAGTGGAGGATTCTTTTTCCATCTTTTCACCCTTCATTTCTAATGACATTATTCTACTATTTCAGCTTCCCTAATAAAATCAAACAGATAGAAGCAGCAAATCAAAACCAAAAAAGTACTTTTACAAGCCTATAAAAGCGACACGAATTGCAACTGGAAGTATAATCCACATCACCTCAGCTAGCTCTGGAGATTATATTTGCACATATCAATCCCAAAACTAGTTGAACTCCGTTATATGAATCCCTTTTACCCATTCTGCTCTATTTAAGCATATTTCAATCGCATTTATCTTTGAAACCAAGAAATGCTGAAAAATACTGATAACATAGTAGAGAAGCAACCATTATATTTACCTTAGCAGGGATTTATGCATTTCCAACTCTTTGAATCTTCCAAACTCAATCCAAATTGAAAACCCCACTCTAAGTATCGAAGCTTTTAAACCTTAATTTTGTGGGTTTCTACTACCTCCCTGAGTTGTTGCTTCAAACTTATCTTTTTCCTGCGATGCCTGTTCTTGTGGAAATTCTCTATGGAGGAAAAGAAGAGGCTACTAGTTTTAAGGAATATAGTTGGGTGGATTTTGGGATATGTTCGCAGGGAGAGGTGAATTCACGGCGGCAGTCGCCGGTGAGGTGGGGCGGGGGAAGGCAGTGAAGTTCTGTCGTTAACGAGTAAAGTCTTTGGGGTTGGTTTGTTATAATTGAAAGTTTGATGTATGAACTGAAAGTCATCTTTTGGACACTTTAGTCCCCTCACTTTGTTGTTGTTGTTGTTCACATAATGCAAGTTTTTCTCTTTAATATTCTAGAAAAAGAAAGATTGAAATTGGGAATTTGTTGTTATTATATAAAAATTATTTGATTTGGCAGTAGAAACTTATTCAAATTACGAGTAAATTATTCATCTTAAAAAGACAATATTTTCGTCGTCTCAAATTATTTATAC
>JACEIK010002447.1:127197-142655 GCA_018107945.1 Datura stramonium
ATTATATATAAATTGGAACCAAAGGAAATAATTAAATATCACAAATCTAAAAATTAAATGCATGCAATGGTTGATAGAAAATAACTGGATTCAAACGCAAATTAGTAAATTGAAGTAATATATCAATCTGAAGTATGTTTAATTATAAAACACATTTTTTATGTGTTCTATATACACTGACAAAATGACTCATCATCATACCATTTTATTTTATTTTTTAAAGTATTTTTTTATATTTTTTCTTCCGTCCTTTGCAGTATTTTCTAATACATTGTATTATTTTCAAACCTCGTAACAGTGAACCAATAATGATACTGGAAAAAAGAAATATTTCACATGCATTGACAATAACATCAATAAAGAAAAAAAATAATTGAAATAAATTAATAAAACGTGTTCATGTGTCATTTTTTAGATTTTTTATTTTTTATTTTGACGTACGATATAAGAGTGGATGAATTGGATTGTATCGAATTTTTGCGTACTCTTAAATTTGTTTGATGATTATTTTTTATAAGCCTTCATATATGTGTTTCATATAAAATTAAACTGAAAATTATAAAGTGCGGATAAATAAAGAATATATAATTTGGTAAAATATTTTAAGAGGGTAAATATTTAAAATGCTATTCCTATTAATGTTTCCTTTAAATAGTGTATAAATAAAAAAAAGACGATAATTATTTTAAGAGGGAGGGAGTAACCCTTTTGCCCTTTCATTCTTCTGCTTCTTCTCCAACTCCTTTTCTTCACCAGATCCACAGTTTTTTCCATTCTGCAAGCTTGAGATTTTGCTTCCGTCTCCCTCTTTGTACACTGTATTGTAATTGTATTTTTTTTCTCTTATATTTTTATATTTTTTTAGAGGGTATCAAACAATGCATTAGTTGTATCGACGAATTCTTGTCGTATCTAATTGAATTTATATTCAATCATTCTTGTATCACTCATATTCTCTCACTCTTGTATCACTTGTATTCATTCATTCTACTTGTANGTATTCATTCATTCTACTTGTATTCTTTGAATATGTATTTTTTTAAATACTTATCAGTATATATCAAAATTTTGAATGTGTATCTATTTTTTCTTTTGAATTCATTCATTCTTGTATCACTTGTATTCATTCATTCTACTTGTATTCTTTGAATGTGTATCATTATATGTAGCCTCCCTAGCCTAAGATCCAAACCAATAAAAAACTCCTTTTTTGTATATGATCCTCCATAGTATAGAAGCTTTTCTACCAGAGTTTGTTTACACAAGCTCCTGGGTTTTTTTGGTGTTAACTCGTAGAGGCTATCGGAGAATAGCCCCTTTATTGATCATGCACTAAGTTTGGGATGCCAAACTTAAGCTGTAATTTTTCCTTCAATGATCAATCCAATATTTAAAATTTTAAAAAAAATGTTCATTTTAGTTGAAGATGATTCACCAATCATTATTCTCATCCTTCTTGATTTTGTGTTGTTTGATTAAAGAGAAATATCACAAGTTCGGCGTTTAGATAGCAACGTCTCGAAGCTAAATTTTTAAAACGGACAACAAGTTGGGGAATATACCAAAGGGAGCAAAGCGCCACTGCCTCCACGACTTGCAAAATTACATAATAGCCAACGCAGAAATAAATATAAATATATTTTTTCTAACAATTTAAATTTTTAAATAAATTGATTATACTACGCTAAATAAATAAATAGGACTTGATATACAGTGTAAAAATTGTAACATTAACAACGTATAAAATATGATCTTTTAAACAGAATATTAGCTGCCGACTTTGGCAGATATACGGAGAAGTATACAACTTATAGTAAGACACTCCATATTGACATGAATTGTTATGAGATGATTGAGATATTTTTAGTATTTTTAATCAGAAATTTTAAATTCAAATTATGAAAATAAAAAAAATCATATTAAAAATATTGCCCTAAAAATAAGCTATACAATACAATATGCAAATCCAAATTTTGACGGAAATTAACATGAGTACCCAATAGTACGGAGGTTGGGAGAAAAAAACACATAGTACTTCCTTTAGTCCATTTTATATGGCTCTAATTTCATTTCAATATGTATCTAAAAAGAATGATATCTTTCGATATTTGAAAATTCTTTATAAATGTCCTGTTTTAATAGAAATATATCACAAAATGTTTTAGACAATAAATTTTTAAAATATTTTTAGTTTTTGCTTAAACCTCATGCCTAGTCAAATATAGATAATATATATATATAAGATCTCCTACTAATATTCGTTCGATTACATCGCCAAACGCGGTCCAAACTTGAATTAACCTCAGATACCGAGGTATTTAGCAGCAAGGAGCATTCCTACGGATTTAGTTTCGTGAAATTCGGCCGGCAAATCGNTTAAAAATATGACCATAATTCGGAGGGGTGCTTATATCTTTTCCCTGCTAATAATCATAAATGTGAATAGATACTGATACTAAAGGACATGGTTCACATGCATTGAGAAGGACATGAAAAGTATATGAAAGAATTAATAAAACGTGCCTTTATGTCATTTTCTGGATTTTCCTCTATTATTTTGGTGGACTTAACACAAGGAGTATATTAAATTCGCTATATATTTGTTGTATCCGTTCTCTTTGATACATAGTGAATTGATACAGAACGAATAAATATTAAAAAAGATTGATATACTGAAGTATTTTAAAAAATTTTAATTAAAAAAAAAGAAGAAGAGTATAGTGAGGTGCTGGACTCATGTCTATAAATAAATATCCCTATGTACAACCAATGAGTCTTAACACATCACAATTTGTTTTTATTTCTTCAAATCAAAAGCAATTAAAGGCAATATAATATAATGGAGGGAAAGAGTATGGTGCTTGCTTTCTTGCTTCTTGCTTCAGGTTCATATTTCTACTTCTTTTCAATTGATGAGTTTTCAATCATAATTTGTTTTTGTTTATTGGGTTTCGAATCGATTACTTATAATTTTTTAACATAAATATAGACTTCAAATCAAAATTATTGAATTCTGACAAACTTGTAGTCACCTGGACTGTGGCTTCACCACTGACCGAATGGATGAGATGTCTTCTTCCGTAATTAGAAATCATGAGTTCGAATTTTATAAAATGAAAAAATTCATGCTATGGATCATTATTAATAAACCCTATTTTGTGCAAGAAATCCATTATTGATCGAATAAGGCCGGAACCAATTCACTAGAAAATGCAAAATCTATCGTTTTAACGCTCAGAAGAAAAAAAACCTAGAAAAAAAGAAGCGTCATCAAGACAAGAGAGCTATAGGTAAGCAAGTAAGAAGGATAGATGCAAAAAAGCGAGGCAAGTGGCCCAAGGGTCCAATTTCCTTACAGTCAAGTGGCTCTCCATATCTAGGAAGATCGTGTTCAGGATATGATCATCTTAGCCTTGCTTCTTCTAGTTGGCTCGAATTAACCTATGCTTTATTAGAAATAGTCATTCTCCCATTTCTTTAGTCTTTTCAAGGATATTTTTTTTCTGAGTCGCGGTAATATCTAGTACTAGTGATTAATGTATATCGAATAAGTAGTAACTAATTATGTATTTGAATTACAGTGTTTGAACCTCTGATGGCACGAGATGAGAAACAAGTATTGCGATTTCCACAGGCAAAAGAAGTATCAACTGATTTTTGCACAGGTTTAATTTGCTCATCTCTAAATTTCATTTTTTTAATCAGTCACAAAAAGAATGAAACGTTATTTTCGTGGATTATATTATATTATAGGAAAGAAATCATGGCCGGAACTTGTTGGGGAGCGAGCGGAGGTAGCTCAGAGAACAATTGAGAAGGAAAATCCAGCAGCCAGTGCTGTGATTTTACTCCCTTTTATGCCTAAGCCACTAAACTTTGTATGTGGTCGAGTTTTCCTAGTTGTTAACTGGTACCTCATTGTTCAAATTACCCCTACTATGGAAGTTTGTTGTTTGCCAGAAACAAAAGCTCCCACCATGGATTAATTATTACTACTATGGAAGATCATCTAGAATAAGCAGCACCAAGAAATAAGAAATTTGATAGTGTGGCATGGATTCCTACTAATGTATAGTGTCTTCATGTACTCTACTATTTTAAGATTAATAATATAAATAAAGTGTGGCTTATTCATATTACTACATTTTGTGTGTTACTGTATTTTGATAGATACTAATAATTTGCCTTACTTGGCAAAATATATATTTTTATAAAAGCATGAACGTTAATAAATCTGTGAAGCAAGTGAAATCAACCAATTAAAAATCAGTTAAATTCTGCAAACAAAATGATAACACACAAGCAGAAATTATTACACTTGAGCGTCAAACCATTTTTTTCACCTTTGCATTGAGGGCAATGGTCCTTATCGTCGATCATTTTTTCAGTACCTTTGCATTCATTATAAAGATGCTGTATTTGCTAGATTATTCCAGGGGAAAGTTGTTCGATGGAAGCCTTCATATACCAGTGCTGCAGTTGAAGCACCAGATTTTGATTCCTTGTCGTAGTTACTGTTAATTTGGAAAAACAGTAGGGATATGCAAGAACAAACAATTTTTAACAGTGTAAGGAATTATTTGTGCAGTAAATTATGGGTCAAAAGATATTTTTTTCGTTTTCTTCTTTTACTTTGTGTATAGTCAAATACCATCTCACAAAATGAAACTTACGAACAACACTAACTAAAAATATAGAGCAAATAACATTGTGTGAAATTGAGTTTCTTCGAACAGATGTACTACATCGTTACCCCTTCTTTGTCTTCGTCCTATACCGCTACCACCACCTACTCAGAACAAACGTTTATGTTATGCAACTTTCAAACAACAATTACTACTACGCTTGAACGCCAAATAAGTTGGTGCTATTCAACTTTGAAGAGCAGAAAATCGTACAAACCAAAACTTGATAGAGTAACTTCTTCATGAAATCTGTCCCAACCTGAACCACAATTATAAAGAAAATTAAAAAAGATGATCATAAATTTTAGAAAAAATCTTCAACAGTTACCAAGTGAATCAATGAACTCCTAAAGCTTTTGACTTCAAATTCAAAGAGAATCCTCAGATAACAGCGGGAAAGTGAAACTCTTCCTCTTCCTTCTCACTATAACTCCTGTGTTCCCGCCACAGCAAATTCTACCTCCGTTATTTTTCTTTTTTGACTGCCCCTGATTTTAATCTTAGAACCTTGGATGGAAGACCTGAAAACTATACGTGTTTCAAAAAGGAGGGAAAATGCATATAAAAGTATACTGCAGCCAGCTTCATTTAGGTGTATCCAATCAACATAGGATTTATTTCGCCTTTTTTTTCTTGATTTATTTGAATTTGGCTCAACATTCTGCTTACAATAAGGAAATATTGCATAAATTAATATGGAACCATGAAGCCTAAAGTCTTTAATCATTTTCCAAGAGTTCTCAACGAGTAGAGTGGCATTTTTTCTGTTTATTTATTCGGAAGAATCTATATCTGGAATAGATAAAAATATAAAAACATATGTTCTATCCAGTTCAAAATATATGCACATAATTCATATGATTGGCCAGTGAATCATTTGTGGTTTGTCTAACAATGCAAAACTTGGAGCTTCCTTACGACAGATCAACAGATGTGAGTGTGGTATTATTGGACAATGGTCCTTTAGATTGAAGCACTTGTAAGGGGTGCTTGGACATGAAGCTGTCATTTGGAATTTTTGTTTATAATGCTTCTTTAGAAACCACCACAATACCAAATGCACTCTAACAATGCAAAATGTTTTATACAGCAATAGAAAGACATTAGTAGCAGATAAATATTGGAAAAAGGCACAGTTATTGCTAAAATTTGAGGATTTTGAGGAACAGTTCGTGAAATTGGTAGGATTGAACTTTTAACAAGTTATTTTTATGTATTCGCAGGATTTGTACCAATTAACTATCTCCGTCAAACACAGGTGAATCAACTGAAAACTGGACAGTGCAGGTTGCATTGGCAGTAAAAAGGACAGAACCGATGGCACAAAGATGTATGGTCGATCTACGACTCTATAAAATTAAAATCTGAGAACTCTTAATACTTTAAAAAAGGAAAATCAAATTCAGGTTCCATGGTTAGTTCTCACTTGCAAAATGAATCTAGACACAAACCTATAACTATATTAGTGTTCTTGATTTTCAGTACCTACATATCTAAAATTCTCTCTCCATAGTTGCTAAGCTGCTTCAAAGCTAAAGGGATGCATATCAATATGCATGTAGTAAGTTTTATACAATTAGGTAAATTATATCCAATTACTGCTGTGAGATCTTCTTGGGAAAGTAAGACTATAGCAAAAAAGAATCACTTAATTCCAACAAGTCCATGATTTTAAAAGCATCTACCATAAAATAGGAAGAGAGTTTGATCTGCATAGTGTTATCAGTTATGCAGGAGTTCGAAATTGAGGTTTTACCTGTATTTCTGAAGGAATACAACTATGCATAGCCATGACCATGAAAGCGCAATGCCTCAATGCACCACTGACTTCAACATATTCAGCCCAGGGATAATTGAACATCTTCTGACGGCCATGAGGGGGTTCCCATACAACAAAATCTAGCTGCACCAGGAATATTAAAAATTAGTAATGGAAGAAAGTGTAATATCCTCCCCCCTCACCACCGCCACACACAGAATCCTGAAATGATTTAAAAGCGCCACTATGAGTCCTATGGACCATTATTATGTGTTTCTACTCCTTGAAAGCCCAAAAGTTACTAGTGATCACCACATGATACACCATTTAAAATGACACAGCACTTTCAGCTATCACCTTTAACATTCATAACATTCAATTTGAAAAGAAAGAAATAAATACCATAAAGCATCAACGAAATATAGGTGTACAAGAGAATCCTCTTGGCTTGTTGGCTCCGTAACTGTCCTGTATCCATTATACGCAGGGTCTTCAGAAGCCTGGTAAAGAAATTTTTTTGATGGTATCCTATCATATTCAAGACATTGCAAATAGCCGTTGACACAACCTAACAAGAAGTGTCACAGGTATCATTTGAGCAGTAGCCTGGAGATTTCAAGGACAAATTGAAGATAAGAATAGAGGAAATCCTCACCTTCCAAAGAAGGTAGCAATGCCCTTAAAATTCTTTACCACCAATTTGTGCAAATCTTCGCCAGCCCAACTAGGGAAGAGGCCAACATTTATAAGCAAACAAACACCAAAATACGTGAACATATGCTGATGTCGAATTCAGACGGAAGCACTAACCATCTTACGGCAGGTGCTTGGAAAAAATGCGAAGTTTCTGATACCAGTACAAATGTACAATACAATATGTCAACAAGAACACTTGAAATCCATATTCATATTGCTTTATTTCAGGATACAATTTCAAACAAGCAACAAAAAATCCTGAATCGAAAGAGAATGGTAATAAGACCTGAGCTGCACAAAGTTGGATGCACAGCCATGCATATTTGCACCCAAGGGTACAAGGAGAACAAAGATATTACTTTGGAGAATAAGTGACAGGTAAAGAATACAATATCAGATATGCATTAGTCTCAAACATATGCAACAAATTCACTTTACCTTATTTTGACCATGCAGTAACCGGGTAAAAATCTGCTTTCAATTTTATATTATGCTTTGTTTGCTTTTTTGATAAAGATTGTCCTCCATACCGATCGTAGATCTCACATTTTTGTGTCATTGAAAATCTCATAAGCTTGAGCTAGCTCCTTAAACTGCAGGAGAGAACAGCTATTGTTATATCAGCATAATAATGACATATCATTAAAAGAAGATTCAATAATTGGACGCCCATGCCAAACTTTATAACTCAACAACAATAAGAAATTACCAAAGTGCAGTAAGAAGTTGCACCAGCAATCTTAGCTCCAACGATTATGACATATGTATCGTCCCTTTCTTCTACCAAAAGACAAATAGAAATCGAAAGTGTAAAGCCAAAACTGGGGTGGAAAAAAATAAGAAAAATTACATAGTTAAGCAAATCTTACTATATATTTACAATATATAACAATACTTTTAAAAATTTACAAAAAATAGCAAAATAATTACATAAATAGCTTTTTACCTTGTTGTTACCATGTATCAATATTTTTACTCTCTCTCCAATCCCACTACCCTAATATTTCTCAATTCCAATGACCGACTCTCCATCTTCCTAGATTTTCTAATTTTTCCTCCGTTATTCCGTCACACAATTTTATCAGTTTTTCTCTCTCAACATTTTAAAATCTTCCGTGATTTTGGGTAAGTTTTTTACGGTTTAGGATGTGTATTTCAGTTATCTTAATTCAAATTTCATATAGTATCAACTTTACTAACATCTGTAAATTTTAGGGTTTTTATCAAGGTTTAATTTTGATAAAAAAGGGCTTTCGACGATACCCCCACTCTCTCTCTCGGCCATGGCAATGGATGCGAGAGAATTGCAAATCTCACGGAAAGTAAAGGTTCAAACTTTTGTGAAGAAGATGAAGAGAATTGTAGATCCGATGAAGATAATAATTGGGTGTCGGAGGTCGTCTCGGAGGGCAGAGACACGCGAAATCACGTCATTATTAGATCTCATGGATACGGTTGCAAAGCTTCCAAAGGGTGGAGGTCATCGGTGAGAGCCACTTAATTTTCCAAGAGGAAGAAAGAAGAAGAGAAGAAAGAAAGAGAGAAGAAAGAGAAGAAGATGGTCGGAGCCCTTTGAATTGTAAAGTTAATACAATATGCTCGGTTATTATCGGGCGATACATGTGTCGAACTATCTTATCTTATTTTGATTTCAAGATGTTTTGATACATGCGCTTATCAATTAAATATATAATATACAAGAAGGATTGACCGATAATAGAATAATAAAGACAAATTTTCATCTTTGTATCATAGTTATCACGATACGTGATACATGCTTTATTTTAAATATTAGCAATCTGATACTAAAAATATATCGTCCATAATAGAATGATAAAGAATGATGTAGACAATGTTAAGTCTTGTATTTGAGTCATCATATTCTATAAATCTGGTCCCTTCTCTTCTCTTTTTTTTTTTTGAGATACGACCAACGATTTGAGAACTGATATCATTTTCATATTAACGTCTGATACTAAAATATATCAATCGATAATAGGCGATAAAGGAATGATATAGAGAATATTCATCTTGTATCGAGTTATCACGGTTATACCCTGAAGTAAATTCTTGACATGTAGATGACTGTTCGCATGTTGGTTAAGAGTTTTAGAATGCCATACATGTGAAAAAAGGCCGGGAAAGATCGGGCTGGCCTTCAACGTCGGCGCGTCGCAGCAAATGCGAGTTATAATCGCATTCCCGGGGGCTGCGACTAATAGGTGCATTCCCGGGAATGCGACATAGGTCCCGATTACATAAGCCCCCAACCCCGATTTTATTAAAGTTTCTTATAATTTCCGGTGAAAACAGAGAAAATCGAGAGAGGAAGAGGGACGAAGGTTTCTTGATAATTCGTCCAGGTGCACCGTCAAACATGGTTCAAACTTGAATTAATCTCACATCACAGAGGTATTTAGCAACAACGAGCATTCCTACGGGTTTAGTTTCGCGAAATTCGTGGCGAAGATCATCGTGCTCTGAGCTAAGGTAAGTGAAATTGCTCCAAATTAGTGTCGATATACTCACAGCCTTAAAGCGAGTATTTCTCCTTACGGACTTTAGAAATAGCGAGTTTTTAGGCCATTTTCGATAAGCCAAAATTTGGGCTCTATATAGCAGTGATGTTATTCTGAAATATTAGTGTATTTAGTTCTAATTGATATATATGAATGCGGTTAGGAGAAATAGTTGAAATGCGTAGAAACCCCGGCGTTAGTCGGAAAAGCTCCCGACGGAAGGTATGTAAAGCTAATTCCTACAGCAAGTTAGTAATCCGATGCCGGTAGATAGCGTGATATATAGAAGAAAGAATTCGGGAAATTAGAGTTGAGTCCGTATGAGTTTTTAGCAGCTTGTTTTTGAATTTAGCAAGCATGTTTATAATATTATGAATATGTTCGAGAATGAAGTTAGTAAAAGTAATATCGGAGCGGTCGAGATAATATCTCGAGATACGGTATAGCCGAACGAGTCGAGATAATATCCCAAATACGGTATAATTCGTATGAAATCGGTATAACACAGGAAAAAGAGTTGAAAATGTCAAATCTCTGAATAGTATTTTCGGTTAGTAATATATGTGATTGTGGTTGTTGATGACTTGTTTGTGTTATTAGGGCACCACTGACGTCCTCGCCGCCCTAGGGTGTGCCCATGCCGACCCAGGCGGTGAATCGTCCTCCCGAGGTGACATGCCTTTGTATTAGGGCGAAGATGGGATGGAGACATTCCACATGTCGGCACGTCCAGCGCCCGCGTCTGATTTACCACATTTGTGTCTTGCGCAGGAGACAAGCGTACGAACACGGTCACGGATTCTGATTTACGATGCAGGAGTCTCCAGGGCTCGAAACACAATTATTACATCTCGGAAGGCCATAGCCGTGGGGGAACCCGGGCCGACAGAGTGCTCGTAGTTAGTAGAGGTAGTGACTTATTTTTGGGATGGTTTTGACTAGGGTAGGGAGTATATGGGTGTTTGTTGGTTGGCACCTTCAGCTTATAGAGTGGTATTAGTCTTGCCCATATATATATGTATATATATGTTATATATTGGCTAATAGACGAGAAGATCGCCACGTCAGCAGTATGCTCCTTCCTTACTCTCGGTACGAGCTTGTTTGAATTATATCGGTTGAAAAGTTCCGAGATATTTCTTGCGTTGAGTTTCTAATTATATTTGTTTACATTGATTATGTTCGGTTTGCTTTGCATACTCGGTACCGTGTGCGATGCCGTTTGGGGGCGGCTGCGTGCCTGCCGGTACTCGCAAACCGAAGGCCGTCCGCGTGATTCAGTCGGCTCATTTAGTCGATACGACTCACTGTCATCGGAGCTAGGCAGTAGAATTACATTTCCCTTGCTTTTGTTGTACGATGCGGGTAGAGTCGGGGCTGTCCGTCATTTTATTAGTATTCATAGAAGCACACGGTGTGTATATATATCTACACGGTTAGTTGTGCGTCGTTGTGGGGCGTGCGTATGTTTAGATTTGTTTAGTGTTGTTGATTGTGTTGTACGTGGTAGTTTGAATGTAGTGGTGACCTTCTTAGGTCACGTAGATGTTCGTATTCGTTATATTGAGTTAGAGATCACTAGAACGGCATGGTGGCCTTGTCGGCCCCATGGAACTTTTCCACAAATAGAGTGTGATTACGGTTGGCTGATGTTACGGGCGGGTGGTATAGTGATCGGCGGAAGGCTGTGTTACAGCAGATTATATAGCTCGTTGATTCCATGAATCGAGTTAGGGGAAGTCGATCAGTATGCGAGATGTCTTAGGCTCGATAGTGTCACAGCAACCCAGTGCAATAGGGCACCGGAGTGCCGATCATTACCCCACGGCGGGCGCGACAATCACGTTCTATGATCATACTTTATTTTCATATTAATAATACAATAATTTAAAAATACATAAATATTTAAAATCAAAATTAAATAATCAAACAATAATAATTAAAATAACAAAATTAAAAAAATTTCTAACCTGCCCAAATTAGGCACAGGCATCGGCCAGAGTTTTAAATAGTATTGAGTCGATTCGGCGGAGTCTCAGCAGGAGCTTTCTACATTTTAGTAAGTCGAGAATTAGAAATGACTTTTTTTATCTAGACTTTTTATATTTTTGTAAATTTTTATTTTACCTAATTAATACTTATAGATCTCGAGACACTTTCTCAAAGTTCAAAAGAAATTATACCCACCTTAATAAAAAGGATATCAAGGATTATAGAAATTTAATGAAAATATTTTTAATTGTAGGAAGAAAAATAAAGACGAATAATATTAAATTTTTTAAAATTGAAAAAACATAAAAAAAATAAAAAAAATAAAAAAAATAAAAAAAATAAAAAAAATAAAAAAAATAAAATATTTTTAATAATTGAAAACTTAATTTGATTTTTAATTATAATAAAAAATTGACGAGAAATCGAGCATGAGCGATCATGCTTGATATAGTAGGCTTAAGCGCATTGTGGTTAAAGAATTTACTAAAATTGGATAAATATTAATTATATAATATTAAATTAATATAATATGTTAAGTTAATTTTCTAATGTATTTAGTAATTGAGTTTAATGAAAGGATATTATTTCTTATCGAGCCAATGAGCAAGCATTAAATTAATATAATATGTTAAGTTAATTTTCTAATGTATTTCGTAATTGAGTTTAATGAAAGGATATTATTTCTTAAATCGAGCCAACTGAGCCAAGCCGAGCCAGCTCAATCGAGCTCGAGCTTTAACCGAGCCGAGCTTGATCGAGCTTTTATCGAGTTGAACCAAGCCAAAATTTAATTAAAATCGAGCTGAGCCAAGCCGAGCTTTTTTTCAAAACGAGTTGAGTCGAGCTGAGCTAAATACATGCGAAGCTCGGCTCGGCTCTTTGCCCAGGCCTACCTGCAATGATGATACAACAAATAAAATGAAATTTTTTCTAAAATATACGATTTCAGATCTATAAACCACGCTGATGTGGATTTACTACCGTCAAATATGCAGAATCCGTTGATAGTGTGATTCACTACCATTAAATACACAGTTTCCATTTAAAAATAGCAAATGGCCCAGATTTAGGAGAAATTTAAGGGTTTGAAATTTAGATACAATCATAATTGTTGCAATTTATTATATCAAAAAAATAAGAAATCACGATATTTATTGTAATTTCAATTAATCATACTATTTTTTGTAATTATTTTACTACTAAGTGCTACTTATTAAAATTTCTCAAAAAAATAAACCAGCCCAACTCAAAGTAACTGAACAAAAAACACCAAAGACTTGTAGCGCGACCGATTAACAAAACAAAAATTAAAACAATTAGATTTTCCGTTTCTGCGCTTCTATAATCAGGTGACCAAAAATTTAATATAATCAAGAGATTTCAAAAAAATTTCCAAGCCCAAGCAAATGAAGACATAAGAGAAAGCAATAGGAAAAGATTTAACAGTCACCTAATATAAATTCAAGCAAGCGAAGAAGGGCAGCGATGGAGGAAGGCAAAAATTGCAGCTATCAACCGGTGAGTTTTACCAGATATACACAAGGGTTTAATATATACTAGTTTTCGACACGTGCATTCCCATTAATAGATATAAATATTCTAAAATAATATATATAAATCAAAATTAGTGCCGATAGGTTATACAAAATTTAAAAGAAAAAATGCAATTCAAACGGATGAACAGTGATCATATTCGATGTCATTGCAACGCACAATTTTAATTACTTAAATTTGTTATTATATGAAGTTGGAAGCATATTTTTTATTTTAAACACTTCTTTAGAAATATTATTTTTTATTACTTCGAGCAATAATGTTTTAGTTTGTAGCATTACATAATCAACGAATTGGTATAAATATTTTTTTAATGCATTTCTTGACAATTCAACAATACATGTTTAAATGTTAATATGATCAGCGATAGCTATGATTATAAATATCTCAAGTCTTAAAGTTTTATGTGTTGTTTTTAAAAAACCGCAACCTCCACCTTTTTGTCACATACATGTCAAGAAGTTGTGTCAAATGAAATTAATATTTTGAAGAAATTATACAAAATTTTATAGCTAAACTATTTCTGTATGTTTTTATACTAGTGTTTAACACAACTGTCTTAAAATACTTTTTTGATATTTGAATGTAAAGATCATGTAATTCTAATAAGGACAAGTTAAAAAAAAATAATCAAAAAATAAGAAGTAGACTATGTTAATTATAGCAATAGGGAGATATAAAAAAATTGTAATAAGTAATTAAATAAGGTTGATAAAATAAGCTTTTTTCACACTAAATATTCATGAGATTGATCTTAAATATTCATCACTAAATCTCTATTTCTGAAGTTTACAGTCGACATCATAAAAAAAATGTTGTCCATTTTATAAATTCAAACTGGTGATATAATGGAATCAATAAATATTTTAAGGATATGTATTGAACGTTATCACAAATTACTAATAATATTACAATTTGAAAAAATTCTCAATAAGAAATGAAATAATAACTCTCTTCAAGTTAGGAGAAATAGTGGAATTGATATAAGCACTATTTTTCAAGCAAAAAATTATAATTAAACTAAAAAATATATAAGAGAAAATTTAAACAAACTTATATGGAATTAAAAAATTCTAAATAGAATCATAACCTATACATGAAAGTAAATGNCTATACATGAAAGTAAATGCATGTGAGACCTTTATTTAATCAAGCTCAAATCCTTTAGCAATTCCTCAAACATTAGGATTAATATTTGATAAAAATCAAAATTAAATCAAGATTGACACAACACAATCACCCAAAATGATACTTCATAATCATTCAAAAGATTGTACATCCAAAATAATCAATCTCCAAACTTTAAGAAACAAAAAAAAAACTTATAAAAATAATATCAGTGCTTTAAAATTCCAACTTCTTATCTTCAAGAAGATTAAAAATATTGTATAGTACTTACACTCTCAGAATTTTAAGCATATGCCTCCTACTCTGAAATCCTGATGTGTGCAAGCCGATTTCTTTGAGTTCACCACTTGAACAAATTTTTTGAATTAATAATAATTTTTTCAATAAATGTTTATTTAAGTATTCTTATGTAACTAATTGCCTTATAAAGACATATTCTAGGAAGATAAAAGAATGTGATAAAATTATTCATAAAATAATATTTGAGAGTTATGGGCATAACCCATGATCAATAGAGATTTCAATGACAATATTAAGGAGAGGGGAAAAGTTGAGAAGACCATATATTGATAGATACTAAATTCTCTAATAAAAAAATAATTATTTAAGAGGAAAAATTGATTAATTATATTTATAAAATTCCAACAAATATAATATGAAAAGAATTGAGGAAAAAAAAAGGGAAAAAGTTTTACTACAAGTTTTTTTATGATGAGATCAAGGGACGACTTTTATTTTCAAGTTAATAAAATAGAAGATTTCCATTCATTATATTTGTTGGAAATTCAAATGTTAATTGGATTTCAAAAATTATAAGATATATAATATATTTTATACGCATATTTAATAAAGTTGTGGAAAAGACTCTCTATGGATTATTTATTTAAAATATTTTTAAATATTTAACATTATATTAAGAAAGTAATTATGTTAGGGGCATTAGTGACTACTAATATTTTAAGGTTATTATGATCTTATAACTTTTAATTTTTGGCTTTTTCATTTTAGTATTATGCACACACACATATTATTTATTTATTTTATTTAGTGGAGGGGCAAAATAGTTATTTATTTATTTATTTTATTTAGTGAAGGAATAAAATGGTAATCCGATTTTGAAATTAG